>RPOG01002835.1:0-18463 GCA_008086565.1 Thalassoma bifasciatum
AACTCTTCAGGTGTGAGTCTGGCGGTGGTTTTGTTGTTTGCACCTTGTGGTTGAGCAGGACGGAGCAGCCGGGCTCCAGCAGATCTTTGTCCACGAACGACAGGATGCTGACGTAGTGCTCCGACCCCACTGAGGTGGAGACGATGGCGTGGTTGTCGTCGATGATCTCCTCCAGCGTTCCCACAGACATCGGCGTCCCGCGCAGGTCGTCCACCTTCGACCTTTCCTCCTGTGAAAACAGTTTCTGCTTCATTCTGGATCTAGGATCTGATCTTTCACAGGGTGAGAGTCAGTTACATGTGAAGAGAAAAGTGAAGATGAGGAGTCTTCAAACCTCCTGTTTCTCCTCCAGTCCGAAGTAGACGAGGACCAAGGACTATTTGAGGAGGAGGTAGTCGTCTATTAGAAACTACGCGAGGACAAAGTCGTCGAAGTCCGCTGTGACTCACACTCCTCACTGACGTGTTTGTGTTTGTGACTAAATTGGGTGCCGTGAAAGTAGTGAAATAATAGTTAGATGAAAGTAAATAGAAGACAAACACGACTAAGTTGTGAAGTGAAATCAGACTGATACTTCAGCTGATCCTGAGTGTGGACGGTAAAGTTTATCAGAGGAAACAACAGTTTTTAAAACAGCTTATTTTTCTGATTAAAGCACAGATACTTTTTTATGTTCATCCTAAATGTTCAACTGAGATAAAAATCCAAATCAGTCACTGTTGAGAAGTTTAATTCTGGTGCCGATGTTTTTCACTGGAACTGATCGTTCTGAGAAAGTAGTTTGTAAACAAACCTTTTCAACGATTGTTGCACCTTTATATTTATTCCTCAGATGAAACCACGTCATGAATTAATGCATTAATCTCTTACCCAGCGGTAATTTACTGGCAGCATCAGGTCCTTTGGTTTTCTTCTTCTTCTTTCCAACTCTGGTGGGAATCGGAGGCTCGTACTTCTTTTTCTTGTCCTTAACGTCACAAAAGTAGATTCACACGAATCAGGTCAGAAACATGTCAGCGACAAAACTACACAAACTTTAAAAGGAAACACTGAAAATCACATCACGACGTTTTCATAAATCCTCCTGTAAGAAAACATTAAATCTGTGTTGGATGTTTATAATCATGTTTGTCAGAAAGAAAGGAAATTAAATTGTTACCAATGTTACAAAGAGAATCCAACATTAACTGACATTAGCAGAGTTATTATTTTTATTTTACCTTGTCATCTTTCTTTCCTCCTCCTGGACCGTGGCCTCCGCTCTGGTTTTGACCCTTTTTGGAGAAAAAACACATGAACATTTAATAAACCAGGATTTATATCAAATTATCTTCATTTACAGTCTGACGTTACAAACAATGATTATTTTTCCTAAACCAGACCCTGAAATCTCTCTTTGATTTGTTGTTTTTCTAAATAAATTTAAAACTTTTCTTAAACCAGTGTTTCTCAACCTGGGGGTCGTGACCCCACATGTGGTCACCTGGAATCCAAACAGGGTCAGTTAAATGATGTCAGTTAATTTAAACAAAAACAAGAAAACAAAAACAATTACAGCGACTGATTACTGTTATTTATGTTTTTACTGCTTTACGTGTCTTTAATTGTCTCTTGGGGACAAATAACTTTAGTTTTTAAGTATAAAGTTTTAAAGAATAAAGTTTATGTCCTGATCAGAGAAAATAATCTGATCCTCTGCAGTAAAAAAAATCATTGAACAAAGTAATTCTGGATAAATTAATGTTTCTGGATAAATTAATGTTTCTGGGTAAATTAATGTTTCTGAGTTATTAATGTTAAAAATGGGGTCACAGTCCAAAAAGGTTGGAAACTCTGTTTTAAAGAAAATAATAAAAGATCAAAACTCATTAAAAAAACATTTACAGTAACTATTTCTCTACCATGCTGAATTTTATTTATATTAATATTAACTTCTTCTTCTTTAACTAGTCTAATAGTTTTATTCCTGTTTCTTCATAAACTGATAAAAATGTTTCATGTGTTCATCTCTTTGTTCATTAGTGGTTTAAATGTTAAAATGTTGTTTATTTATATTTTTATAATAAAGTTACACATTAATCTCTTTATTTATTAGTGGTTAAAATGTTGTTTATTTATATTTTTATAATAAAGTTACACATTAATCTCTTTGTTTTTAGTGGTTAAAATGTTCAAATGTTGTTTATTTATATTTTTATATTTTTATGAAATAAAAGAAAAATCAGCTTCACTTTCAGAAACAAACTAAAAACAACAGAACAGTCAGAAACTAACAGGAGACTGTAGACGGAGGTTTAACTGTGTTGATCTTTTGTCGTAAATTAACATTTTTATTTATTTTATTTTAATTTTTTTATATTTTTCCGTTTAAACTGAAGCTAACACCGTTAGCATCCGCGCTAACCTCAGATTTTCTGCTTTAACGTCACAAAAACATCAAACTTTCACTTTCAGCCTCAATAACAGAGTTTACAATAATGTTACCCTGTGAAACGTAGAGATTAATACCCGTTAAAATGTTTAAAAATGTTGTAAAATGTTAAATTTTGAGCAGAAAAGAAAAACGCTGTTTCACTCACCATGGTTCGTGACGTTTCTGCCGACGTCACTGCGCTACGGCGGCTGCACCGAGACAAAACACGCGAAACAAAAACACTCACACACGAAATATAAATGTGAAAGGAAAAGAAAAGAAAAAAAAAGAAAGGAAAGGAAAGGAAAGGAATGGAATGGATAGCTGTATTTCTTTAATTTAGAGTTTAAGAGTTATTCAAAAAAGAAAAGTTTTCTGACTTTTACAGAAAGTAGCGAATGTGTCCGTGTTTATGGTCAAAAGTCCCGGATGTAATGACGCAGCACGCGCTGCCAAGTTTCAATCAACTTTAAACATTTTTATATGTTTATTTTTATATATTTATCACCTTTGATACAAATAAAATTCAGTTCAAAGTGCTTCAAAGTGATCGAACATTTTTTTATAAAATACACACAAAACAGAAAAGGGTCAAAAATCGAAAACAGAGAAAAAGATTTTACAGAAGAGACTGATGCACAAAATGCATTTTAAAGTGACAAATTATTTACAAATAATTAAGAGTTTGAATAGGTAATACAAATAAAGAACAGTAAATATGACAGAATAAATAATCAAAACGGGTCAGACTGAGAGTGGAGAAAAATAAACACTGAGAGAAAAGTTGATCAGATAAAATAATGGAAGAAACAAGACAATAAAAGATAATAAAAGATTAAAGTAAATCGAATCGTGAAATTCTGTAAAACCTGGGTCAAACCCAGACTGAACAGATGGGTCTTTAATTTGTGTTTAAAACTGTGAGTGTTTCAGAGATGAACATGTTTTTGTCGTGTGTTTGAATCTTTTATAAAAATGCCATAACTCTCTGCTTAAACCTGTGTTTTCTCCTTTCTCCTCTATTATATTTATAAAAATATTCATTTTCACTTCAAAGGTTTCACCACAAGAAAAAGAGATTTTTTTTTATGTGTTTAATTCCCACAACAAAACTTTCATCTAATATATAAATGATTTTATTTCCTGAAGAGCTCAGTGCTGTTTGTGCTTCCACAATAATTTAGTTTGTGAAACTTAGAGAAAAATTTACTGTGAGAGAGAAAAATGGAAAATACAAACAAGATGGAAATTTGTTTCAAATATATTTTCTTTATGCAGAAATGATGTTTACAACGACACTGACTGTTACTAGAAAAACCACCAGTGGGCGCTGTTGAGACAGGAGTGTGTGTGTGTGTGTGTGTGTGTGTGTGTGTGAGTGTGTGTGTGTGTGTGTGTGTGTGTGTGTGTGTGTGTGTGTGTGTGTGTGTGTGTGTGTGTGTGTGTGGGGGTGTGTGTGTGTGTGTGTTAGTGTGTTAGTGTGTGTGTGTGTGTATTTTAGAACTTTTTAGAAGTTCCCCAAAAGTTCTGAGAAATTGTTTTCACGATGATTTAAAGCTGCTGTTAAGTTTTTATCACAAACTTCAGGAAAGAGAAACAGAGATCAGAGTTTTCAAAGAACATGAATAAATATGTTTTTTTAATTTTTGTTTCCACTTTAATCTTCTTCTGCTCAGATTCTGTTCTTTTAGCTTTAGAACTTTTTCTTTCTCTGGAAATTAACGTCTTAGCTCTGAGTGAAAACTTCGTTTATCTTCCTGTTATAATGATAATAAATGCTGTTGGTTTGAAGCAATGTGGGATCATATGATAAATAATAAAAAATAAAGCTGCAGAGAAATTAATATGAAACATTCTGATGCTTTAAAGTGTCATTTTTGACTTAATTTTGAGTAAAAAGTGACTATGAAGCGTAATATTTACTCTGAACAGTGTGGAGAAAACAGTTTTTACATATTTTCACACATTTCATTGATAATTTGACTCTAAATTGAGTAGAATTAACTCTGAAAAGTCAACAGAGTTGATTTAACTGTAATTTTGAATGGAACCAAACGTGATCGGAGACAGAATTAATTCAACTCTCAATTTTTTATTGTGTACGAGGATAAAAAAGCTGAACCTGTTCTCCAAACAGACGATGACCCTGCGACCTGGTTTAGTCTTAAACGTGTTTTTGGAGGAAAGATTCAGTGAATCTCTTCTGTCTTTGCTGATCCAGATTTGTCTCTGTCGTATGTTTCATTAACAACGTTCTCACCTCCTCCTCCGCTTTTTCCTCACTTTGTGAAAGAAAAAGATTTCACAGCAGAAGATTCTCACACGTGTGTCACACTCTGACTGAAAACCCTCCTAATTATAATCCTGTGCTCTTATTATTCGCTGTTATCACATGATTTTATTTCTCTGTGGTTCGTCCTTAAAGCTCATGGACGTTTATTCAGTTTGTGGAAAAAGGTGAAGGGAATTAAAGAAGCTGATAAATCATCAATGGTTTCATACAAACGTCTGTGCAAAGCTGAATGTTGTGTCCACGTTGTTCTCCCTCTGAGTTTTTCTCCATCATTTTTCAGATAAAAACGAAGAATAAATCTCTGATGAGGTGAAATCATCTCCACGGATCGACTCGTGTTTCAGGTCATTTCATGTTGATTCAGCCTCTGCCAGGCCTGAAGATAATCAGAGGAAAAGTATAATGATGAGAAACTGTAGATATACACATCACAGAATGACCCTCATCATCTCTGACACAGAAACACATCAACTAGAAGCTGCAGATCACTGTTCACAGACAGAAGTGACTTTCTTTAAAAATCAGTTTCTGTTTTTGATCGTTGAGCCGATGATGAGATGATTTCTTCGCTGTGATTTTCAGGAGTTAAAGTCTGATTCAAAGTTTGTAGAGAAACAGAAAGAAACAGAAAGAAACAGAAAGAAACAGAAAGAAACACATAGAAACAAAAAGAAACATAAAGAAACATAAAGAAACAGAAAGAAACAGAAAGAAACAGAAAGAAACATAAAGAAACACATAGAAACAAAAAGAAACATAAAGAAACATAAAGAAACATAAAGAAACACATAGAAACAAAAAGAAACACAAAGAAACAGAAAGAAAAAAAGAAACATAAAGAAACAGAAAGAAACAGAAAGATGCAAAAGTTTCAGAAATGACGGACGACGACAGAGAAATGTTTTTATTCAAGCTGCTGTTTGCAACACGACAGAGTTCGGAGGTGTGTGTGAGTGTGTGTGTGTGTGTGTGTGTGTGTGTGTGTGTGTGTGTGTGTGTGTGTGTGTGTGTGTGTGTGTGTGTGTGTATGGACTCATCTTTTTAGAAGTTCCCCAAAAGTTCTGAGAAATTGTTTCACGATGATTTAAAGCTGCTGTTAAGTTTTTATCACAAACTCCAGGAAAGAGAAAAAGAGATCAGAGTTTTCAAAGAACATGAATAAATATGTTTTTTTCATTTTTGTTTCCACTTTAATCTTCTTCTGCTCAGATTCTGTTCTTTTAGCTTTAGAACTTTTTCTTTCTCTGGAAATTAACGTCTTAGCTCTGAGTGAAAACTTGTTTATCTTCCTGTTATAATGATAATAAATGCTGTTGGTTTGAAGCAATGTGGGATCATATGATAAATAATAAAAAATAAAGCTGCAGAGAAATTAATATGAAACATTCTGACGCTTTAAAATGTCATTTTTGACTTAATTTTGAGTAAAAAGTGACTATAAAGCGTAATATTTACTCTGAACAGTGTGGAGAAAACAGTTTTACATATTTTCACACATTTCATTGATAATTTGACTCTAAATTGAGTAGAATTAACTCTGAAAAGTCAACAGAATTGATTTAACTGTAATTTTGAATGGAACCAAACGTGATCGGAGACAGAATTAATTCAACTCTCAATTTTTTATTGTGTACGAGGATAAAAAAGCTGAACCTGTTCTCCAAACAGACGATGACCCTGCGACCTGGTTGAGTCTTAAACGTGTTTTTGGAGGAAAGATTCAGTGAATCTCTTCTGTCTTTGCTGATCCAGATTTGTCTCTGTCGTATGTTTCATTAACGACGTTCTCACCTCCTCCTCCGCTTTTTCCTCACTTTGTGAAAGAAAAAGATTTCACAGCAGAAGATTCTCACACGTGTGTCACACTCTGACTGAAAACCCTCCTAATTATAATCCTGTGCTCTTATTATTCGCTGTTATCACATGTTTTTATTTCTCTGTGGTTCGTCCTTAAAGCTGATGGAGGTTTATTCAGTTTGTGGAAAAAGGTGAAGGGAATTAAAGAAGCTGATAAATCATCAATGGTTTCATACAAACGTCTGTGCAAAGCTGAATGTTGTGTCCACGTTGTTCTCCCTCTGAGTTTTTCTCCATCATTTTTCAGATAAAAACGAAGAATAAATCTCTGATGAGGTGAAATCATCTCCACGGATCGACTCGTGTTTCAGGTCATTTCATGTTGATTCAGCCTCTGCCAGGCCTGAAGATAATCAGAGGAAAAGTATAATGATGAGAAACTGTAGATAAACACATCACAGAATGACCCTCATCATCTCTGACACAGAAACACATCAACTAGAAGCTGCAGATCACTGTTCACAGACAGAAGTGACTTTCTTTAAAAATCAGTTTCTGTTTTTGATCGTTGAGCCGATGATGAGATGATTCCTTCGCTGTGATTTTCAGGAGTTAAAGTCTGATTCAAAGTTTGTAGAGAAACACAAAGAAACAAAAAGAAACAAAAAGAAACAGAAAGAAACACAAAGAAACAGAAAGAAACAAAGAAACAGAAAGAAACAGAAAGATGCAAAAGTTTCAGAAATGACGGACGACGACAGAGAAACATGTTTTTATTCAGGCTGCTGTTTGCAACACGACAGAGTTCGGAGGTGTGTGTGTGTGTGTGTGTGTGTGTGTGTGTGTGTGTGTGTGTGAGTGTGTGTGTGTGTGAGTGTGTGTGTGTGTGTGTGTGTGAGTGTGTGTGTGTGTGAGTGTGAGGGGGAAAGTTTCTGAGTGTGTCAGTGTAGAGTCGTGTGAAGTCTTTAAGGCTCAGAAACAGCAGCTCCAGGCGTTTCTCTCTCATCACCATGCAAACTGAAGTCCTGCGGGAGCAGCAGCTTTCAGTGGCGAGCATTGGTTTCAGCGGCGAGCGTTGGTTTCAGCGGCGAGCGTTGGTTTCAGCGGCGAGCGTTGGTTTCAGCGGCGAGCGTTGGTCCAGATGTGACGCTCAGTTTCATGCATCTTTGATGTCGCCATGTTCCCGTCAGAGAAGTGGGCGGAGACACTTTGATCAGTTTCCTTCAGAGCGTCTTTCTCTCACTGACGGAAATATTCAAACCTTCAGATCACACATCTGTTTCCACAAGGCCCCCCACACCGTTCGTCCACGCCGTTCGTCCACGCCGTTTGTCCACGCCGTTTGTCCACGCCGTTCATCCAGGCCGTTTGTCCACGCCATTTGTCCACGCCGTTCGTCCACGCCGTTCGTCCCCTCCTCAAACAGAGTCAGTCTGATTGTCCTATCTGTCCACGCTGGTCTCTGCCAGACGGTTGTTCATGATGCCGAGGGCCCCCACCCCCCCAGAAAACCCGTTATGGTGAGAACTGGAGCCGCACTGACGTGGGGGCCCGACCGCCATTTCTGACAGCTGCTTCTGCATGAGGGCCAGGTTCACCTGCAGAGAGAAACACAGAAACATGAGGGTCAGGTTCACCTGCAGAGAAACACAGAAACATGAGGGTCAGGTTCACCTGCAGAGAGAAACACAGAAACATGAGGGTCAGGTTCACCTGCAGAGAAACACAGAAACATGAGGGTCAGGTTCACCTGCAGAGAAACACAGAAACATGAGGGTCAGGTTCACCTGCAGAGAAACAGAAACATGAGGGTCAGGTTCACCTGCAGAGAAACACAGAAACATGAGGGCCAGGTTCACCTGCAGAGAAACACAGAAACACTAAAATCAGACTCTGAGCTCCAGGAACCAAAGATGGCGGGAAGCCGCCGCCCTGACGCTCTCACCTTATTGGCTGCTAGAAAGTCCCTCATGGAGATCATTTCCCCGGACATCCTGCGCCCGGCGTCGGTCTCGCTCTCGTTGATGGCGTCCGTCTCGATGGAGGGGTCCCTGCGGGCGCGTAGGTGACCCGGAGCGACCACGTTCCTGCGGGGGCGCCCGTGCGGGCGGCGACCTCGGCGGCACGGCGCCTCCAGCCGCCGCANCCCGGGTTCACCTGCAGAGAAACACAGAAACATGAGGGTCAGGTTCACCTGCAGAGAAACACAGAAACATGAGGGTCAGGTTCACCTGCAGAGAAACACAGAAACATGAGGGTCAGGTTCACCTGCAGAGAAACACAGAAACATGAGGGCCAGGTTCACCTGCAGAGAGAAACACAGAAACATGAGGGTCAGGTTCACCTGCAGAGAAACACAGAAACATGAGGACCAGGTTCACCTGCAGAGAAACACAGAAACACTAAAATCAGACTCTGAGCTCCAGGAACCAAAGATGGCGGGAAGCCGCCGCCCTGACGCTCTCACCTTATTGGCTGCTAGAAAGTCCCTCATGGAGATCATTTCCCCGGACATCCTGCGCCCGGCGTCGGTCTCGCTCTCGTTGATGGCGTCCGTCTCGATGGAGGGGTCCCTGCGGGCGCGTAGGTGACCCGGAGCGACCACGTTCCTGCGGGGGCGCCCGTGCGGGCGGCGACCTCGGCGGCACGGCGCCTNAGAAACAGAAACATGAGGGTCAGGTTCACCTGCAGAGAAACACAGAAACATGAGGGTCAGGTTCACCTGCAGAGAAACACAGAAACATGAGGGCCAGGTTCACCTGCAGAGAAACACAGAAACACTAAAATCAGACTCTGAGCTCCAGGAACCAAAGATGGCGGGAAGCCGCCGCCCTGACGCTCTCACCTTATTGGCTGCTAGAAAGTCCCTCATGGAGATCATTTCCCCGGACATCCTGCGCCCGGCGTCGGTCTCGCTCTCGTTGATGGCGTCCGTCTCGATGGAGGGGTCCCTGCGGGCGCGTAGGTGACCCGGAGCGACCACGTTCCTGCGGGGGCGCCCGTGCGGGCGGCGACCTCGGCGGCACGGCGCCTCCAGCCGCCGCAGCAGCCAGTTGAGCACCTGCTTGATGACGATGGAGATGACGTTGAAGAGCGAGTAGATGCAGCAGACGCCCGTCAGGATGAACAGGAAGTTCCCCAGGCGGTAGGCGGCGGTGGCGTGGCCCTCGTACGCGACCCTCTGGCTGCTCACCATGTCGCCGAAGCCGATGGTGCTGAACGCCACGAAGCAGAAGTAGAGCGAGTCCAGGTAGCTCCACCCCTCCGCCGCAGAGTACATGAGCGAGGCGCAGCAGGAAACCAAGATGGCGGCCGCGCCCAGGATGAGCATGACGCAGTAAACGGACGGTTTCCATCCCGCCAGGTCCGCTCCTCGNCCAGGTTCACCTGCAGAGAAACACAGAAACACTAAAATCAGACTCTGAGCTCCAGGAACCAAAGATGGCGGGAAGCCGCCGCCCTGACGCTCTCACCTTATTGGCTGCTAGAAAGTCCCTCATGGAGATCATTTCCCCGGACATCCTGCGCCCGGCGTCGGTCTCGCTCTCGTTGATGGCGTCCGTCTCGATGGAGGGGTCCCTGCGGGCGCGTAGGTGACCCGGAGCGACCACGTTCCTGCGGGGGCGCCCGTGCGGGCGGCGACCTCGGCGGCACGGCGCCTCCAGCCGCCGCAGCAGCCAGTTGAGCACCTGCTTGATGACGATGGAGATGACGTTGAAGAGCGAGTAGATGCAGCAGACGCCCGTCAGGATGAACAGGAAGTTCCCCAGGCGGTAGGCGGCGGTGGCGTGGCCCTCGTACGCGACCCTCTGGCTGCTCACCATGTCGCCGAAGCCGATGGTGCTGAACGCCACGAAGCAGAAGTAGAGCGAGTCCAGGTAGCTCCACCCCTCCGCCGCAGAGTACATGAGCGAGGCGCAGCAGGAAACCAAGATGGCGGCCGCGCCCAGGATGAGCATGACGCAGTAAACGGACGGTTTCCATCCCGCCAGGTCCGCTCCTCGGCCTCCGCCCGCCCTGTTACCGCCATTTTGGGGCTGAACCGCTTTGCTGTGGCGTCGCTCGTGGCAGAATTTCAGGACGATGGCGATGACGGTGATGACGCGTTCCAGGAAGAGGTTGAAGAAGAGGATGGTGGCGGCGCAGCCCAGGAGCCCGTAGAACATCAGGAAGACTTTCCCCCCGATGGTGGCGGGCGTGGTCATCCCGAAACCTGAAACACGCCAAAAAAAACCATGAAGGAAACGACTTTGATTCGCTGCTTTAACCTGCAGCAGGAAAAAAAAGGAAAAACTCAAAACAGAAAATATTTTTACATCAACCCCGGCAGCAAACGATCAAACTTTGATAATAATTTACAGACTGAACAGAAACTTTCTGTAAACAGGTTAATACTGGAGGGAGCAATGCATTCTGGGAATTGTAACACTTGCCTCTGTTCCTTAAAAAGGATCAAATTTCTTTATTTATTCCTTATTTACAGTAAATTACTGGTTCCCTCCTCACAAAACTGAAACTAGTACAAAGTCAAAAGCACAAAGAAAACAACAGAAACAAGAATAAACTGAAAAACCAGAGAAACATCAGAGGAGCAGAAATAACAAGAACTAAACTGAGAAAAAGAAAAAACCTAAAGCAAAGAATCATCAGATTTTTCTAAACCACTGAGTCAGAAAAACAGTTTGTGTTTTTTGTAGAGAAATGATCGTTTCTCGGCTCAGACTGAAGTTTTACTTTCAGGCTGTAAACATGTTTATTCCTGCTTCTTTAGTTTCTTCAGAAACTTTCATCACTTTCTTTTCATCAGGAACTGAAAACTCTAAGGCAGAAAAAGATCAAAAAAAGCTTCAAACCAACAAAGTTTCCTCGTTAAAAATCCTGGTTCTGACCAAATCTTCCTCAAAAACACAGAGCGATCATGACTCAGTCCCTGACCTTAAATTCATCTTCGATCAAATCCAAACACGGAGAATGAAACGTTTAATTTTCCTCATGAAAACATCGACGCTTGTTCCCTGAAAATAATAACGTGTTGAGTAACGTGAATAAGCTGCTGTCGTCTCCACACTCAGAGTTTGTCTCCAGGTGATAATTTTATTCCAGGACGATAAAAAACAAACGATCTGATTCACTGATGGTTTTATTTGTTCTTGTGTCGTTAGTTTTGTTTTGATGTCGTCCTGGAGATTTTTCTGTTTAATGAAATAAACTTAATGAAAAAAGAAGAAGAAAGTTCTGAAGTAGAGTCAGAGCAGCAGCTGTCAGACACACACACACACACACACACACACTCACACACACTCACACACACACACACTCACACACACACNTGTGTGAGTTTGGCCACCAGATGGAGCCAAATGACCATTTTTGCTGTGTGACCTATTTTCAGTGCATATGGAGCCTTCTTGAAGAAACATGAGAGCAGACAGAGGAATGTGCTGTGGCCATGCAGCTCTCTGCATGTTGTCATTATTCTATTTCAGCTGAACCCTGAAACACATGAGCAGGGGTCTGTAACCTTTAAGGAGCCATTTTTCTTTATTTCACATGGATCAAGGTCATTCCACAGCCACAAAAATCTTCACTATAAAAGCAAGAAAATGTTTACATTCGACACAGAAGTAAAATATATTTAAAAGTGCAGCCACATGCAGCAAAGAACGGCCCTCGCTCCCATGTGGCTGACTGAGAACGATTGCAGCATGTTCAGACATGCACACAGGTCGACGCTTTTTAAAATTAAAGCCGCAAGCGGCGAGGAGCGGGGAGTCGCTCTCGTGCGGTTGTCCGAGCGCATGCTCGGACGAGCGCACGTGAGCGAGGGCCCGTGTATCGCCGCTTGCGGCTTTAATTTTAATTATTATTATTTTTTAAGAAATGATAAATAATTTGATTTTTACAGTGTTGATGTTTTTAAGTTGTTCGATATGTAAAAGTTGTTTGTTGTGTAAAAGTTGTTTGATGTTTTAAAGTTGTTTGATGTTTTAAAGTTGTTTGTTGTGTAAAAGTTGTTTGATGTTTTAAAGTTGTTTGTTGTGTAAAAGTTTTTTGATGGTTTAAAGTTGTTTGACATTTTAAAGTTGTTTGATGTTTTAAAGTTGTTGGTTGTGTAAAAGTTGTCAGTTGCGTAAACGCTCCGGTTCCGCTCACCGATGGTTGACACCACGGTCCCCACGAAGTAGAAGGCTCCGGTGAAGTCCCACCGGGGCCTGACGGAGTCCACGCGGATTCCCGCCACGTTGGCCTCCTCGTAGCTCCGCAGGAAGTTGCTCAGCTCCTTTTTGCTCAGGTTGTGTTTGAGGCTGAACATCTCCAGGCTCCGCGTCCAGCGCAGCTTCGCCTCGCGCTCCTTCGGCTGCTCCAGCGCGGAGAAAACCGCGGCCCCCACCAGCAGGTAGAGGAGGATGAGGAGCGCGAGCAGCAGGAACCGAGCGCTGTCCTCGTGGAGGGGGGGGGCACAGCAGCACCGACATGCTGCCATTATGGCTCCGCCGCTGCCGCTGATGCCGCTGCTGCCGCTGATGCCGCTGATGCCGCTGATGCCGCTGCTGCCGCNCACGAAGTAGAAGGCTCCGGTGAAGTCCCACCGGGGCCTGACGGAGTCCACGCGGATTCCCGCCACGTTGGCCTCCTCGTAGCTCCGCAGGAAGTTGCTCAGCTCCTTTTTGCTCAGGTTGTGTTTGAGGCTGAACATCTCCAGGCTCCGCGTCCAGCGCAGCTTCGCCTCGCGCTCCTTCGGCTGCTCCAGCGCGGAGAAAACCGCGGCCCCCACCAGCAGGTAGAGGAGGATGAGGAGCGCGAGCAGCAGGAACCGAGCGCTGTCCTCGTGGAGGGGGGGGGCACAGCAGCACCGACATGCTGCCATTATGGCTCCGCTGATGCCGCTGATGCCGCTGCGCGCACCGGGACCAGGCTGCGGGGGCCGCGGACACCGAGCGGAGGCATCGTGATCCCGGGGGGAGGGGGCACGGTCCACGGAGGAAACCGGAAGATTGAAGGGGAGAAAAGTCCTGCGCTCAGGTGAAAAACTGCTCAAGCAGCGGTTTGATTCTCTGCGCGAAACTGTGGATGAAGCGTTTCAGTCTCGAGCGTCTTTGAGCGGTTTGGTTCCGTCCTCAGCCCCCACAGCTCCTCCACACCGCCCCCCCTCCTCGATCTCCGTGAGGGGGCTCCGTGCAGCGGTACAACCTGTGGATGCAGAGTCCTGCTGCTCCTCAGTCTCCTCCTCCTCCTCCTCCTCCTCAGCTCAGCGCGTTTTACGCCTTTTACGCACGAAGGATGAACTCACATCTGCGGCTCAGCGCAACTTTATCTGCGGCTCTGACGCGCTTTTCTGGCTGATTACAAACCTGTTTTCATTCCTGAGCCTTGAGGAAAAAGCGGAATCTGATCCTGAGGCTCCGCTGCCCTGAAAGTTGGACCCGCTCCGGTCTCTGAGGTTCGGTTCTGACCAAACAGCGAATGTTTGCGGACAGAGATCGATGTCTCTTGACCTTTGCGCAGCAGATTCACGCGCTTTACCGGGGGACGGGGGGAGCAAATGTCAAAATGAAGCTCGGAGATAAATTATTCAGCATCTCTGGGACAACAAGAGCTATTTCTGTGGAACCGAGAGTTTGACACCAAGTCCGGGTCCATCAGAGGAAAAACGGACTTTTTAGGTCAAACCTCAGGAGTTTTTCTGATTTAAAGAGGAATCAGTGACAAAAACCTGAGATCAACAACAATCAGACTCTGATTTAAAGAGGAATCAGTGACAAAAACCTGAGATCAACAACAATCAGACTCTGATTTAAAGAGGAATCAGTGACAAAAACCTGAGATCAACAACAATCAGACTCTGATTTAAAGAGGAATCAGTGACAAAAACCTGAGATCAACAACAATCAGACTCTGATTTAAGAGCAAACAGCAAAGAAAACCTCAGGAAACATGTTGTTCATGATGAAATCAGAGTCTGCGACAAACTCAACATTAGATCAGATCAGAGCTGCAAGAGGCAAAAATTCCTCTGTGAGAGCATGTTAGCGCATGTTAGTGCATGTTAGTGTGTGTTAGTGTGTGTTAGTGTGTGTTAGTGTGTTTCAGTGTTAGTGTGTGTTAGTACATGTTAGTTCACGTTAGTGCATGTGAGTGCACGTTATTGCACGTTTGTGTGTTAGTGCATGTTAGCGCGTGTTAGTGTGTGTTTCAGTGTTAGTGTTTCACACACACACACACACACACACACACACACACACACACACACACACACAGTGAAACTGTATCAATGTTTCTCTCTAACTGTGATGAAGTGAAATAATCAGAAAAACACTTTGAGCTGTTGTAATTTTCTCTCGTTTCTCTGCAGCAGCAGAGTCAGATCAGTTTCCATGGAAACAATAATCAGTTTATTCATGAGTCTCTGAGCAGAAACTGTAAACACTGTAACCTCATTTTCTCTTTACTCATCACAAACATCTGTTTCAGCTGCAACTCAACATCTGTAACTTTTTTTCCTTTTTTCTGTTCCAATGGGTTTTATTCTTGTTTTAATGGTTTCATTGTTTTCATGTTTTCATTGTTTTGTTTTAACATGTTTTTGTTGTTGTTTTGTTGTAATGTGTTTGTATCGTGTTGTTTTGACGTGTTTTTAGCGTTTTTGTTGTTTTGACGTGTTTTTGTTGTTGTTTTGACATGTTTTTGTTGTTGTTTTGATGTCTTTTAAGCATGTTTTTGTTGTTGTTTTAACATGTTTTTGTTGTTGTTTTGACGTGTTCTTAGCGTGTTTTTGTTGTTGTTTTGACGTGTTTTTAGCGTGTTTTTGTTGTTGTTTTGACATGTTTTTGTTGTTGTTTTGACATGTTATTAGCGTGTTTTTGTTGTTGTTTTGACGTGTTTTTAGCGTGTTTTTGTTGTTGTTTTGACATGTTTTTGTTGTTGTTTTGACGTGTTCTTAGCGTGTTTTTGTTGTTGTTTTGACGTGTTTTTAGCGTGTTTTTGTTGTTGTTTTAACATGTTTTTGTTGTTGTTTTGACATGTTTTTAGTGTGTTTTTGTTGTTGTTTTGACATGTTTTTAGCGTGTTTTTGTTGTTGTTTTTGTTGTGATGTGTTTTTATTGTTGTTGTTGTGACGTGTTTTTGTTGTTTTGTTTTTCCGCCAAGGTCAGGGTCGTTTTCAGCATCAGCCTCTGAATCTCTGAGTGGAGAATTAACCTCATTTTGACTTGAAGCAGCTTCATTAGAGAACAAGGCTCTGATGAACCACACACACACACACACACACACACACACACACACACACACACACACACACACACAC
This sequence comes from Thalassoma bifasciatum, assembly GCA_008086565.1. Taxonomy (NCBI): domain Eukaryota; kingdom Metazoa; phylum Chordata; class Actinopteri; order Labriformes; family Labridae; genus Thalassoma; species Thalassoma bifasciatum. The sequence goes on from RPOG01002835.1 coordinate 15,808, forward strand.
ACACGTTGGCAAACACCTGATTTCTGAAGCAGGATTTTAATTAAAGCCGTTGGGAAACGTTCGTTTCTGCCTGGTTTGTCTCCTGCAGCTGGACCTCGACCTTTGACCTCTGGAGGTTTCAAAATAAAAGAGAAATGATTTTTACATTGAGTCAGAAAAAATAACAAATAAGACGTGAAACGAAATCCCAGCAGGAAGTTTTTGTTTGCACATGGACTTTTCTGATCAAATCCACTTCATTTAAAACTTATTATTATAATTATTAATATTATTATTATTATTTTTTTATTATTATTAATATAATTATTATTATTATTTATCCAACATGTTTGAGAACTGAACGTTTCCAAAGAGCCGAACAAAAACATCAGCTAGAAATAAACGTACAAACACAAACCAATGACTGAACCGTGACTCATCTAAAAAGAAATAAAAGAGAAACATGAGGAGGAGCAGGAGAAAAATATAAGAGTAAATAAAAAGACTAAAAGCTACTGTTTACAAAAAGACTCCTTTGAAGAAACGATGGACGACTGTTGGAGTGAAGTGACAAAAGCACAGAAATATTTCATTTCAACACAACAACCAGTTTAATTTGAGTTTCCATCAGTAAATGAATCGTTTTCTTTTTCTTCTCTAAGTCATCGCCCAGCGAGCGAGCGACGGTTTCCACGGCAACTGGAAAACTGGGTGAAGGTGAAGCGTCAACGAACAATAACGAAGCTCACGAGACCAGAAACAAAGATAAGATGTTCAGAAACTAACGTCCAGCTTTAAAGTCTGATCGAGAGTTTGAGTTTATTCATTTATTTATTCATTCATTTATTTATGTATTTATTTATCCATTTATTTATTTATTTATTCGTTTATTTATTCATTTAAACGCCATAAACTGATGTTTGTGAGAAAGAAGCTGAAGCAGCTGTGAACCTGGAGAATAAAAGAGAAAAAACTGTAAAACAGTTAAAGTTTCCATCCAGAAACCTGTAACGATTATTTTAAGAGAAACAAACTGAAACATGACAAACACAAAACTTTAACCTGTGAACTTTAAAAACTGAAACTAAATCATCAGTTTATTCTGTCACAGCCGTTACTCTGGAGATAAAGACAAAATAACGGTATAAAGATGTAAAAGTGTAAATAAAGGTTTATAGATGTAAAATTGTAAAGAAATAAAGGTTTATAGATGAAAAAGTGTAAAGAAATAAAGGTTTATAGATGAAAAAGTGTAAATAAAGGTTTATAGATGTAAAATTGTAAAGAAATAAAGGTTTATAGATGTAAAAGTGTAAAGATATAAAGGTTTATAGATGAAAAAGTTAAAAATAAAGGTTTATAGATGTAAAATTGTAAAGAAATAAAGGTTTATAGATGTAAAAGTGTATAGAAATAAAGGTTTATAGATGTAAAAGTGTGATGTTTCCCCTTGATTCCCTTTTTTTCTGTCAGATCCAGAGTTAATGAAAAATTCTTCTCACCTGCAGCGATGAGTTTGACACGTTCTGACTGTTTCCTTTTTTTTTTAGGATGAATCTTTGTTTTTTTTTTCCTCTAAGGTTTGAACATTTGTTGAACCCAGTTTTATAATCAGGAGGCTGTAAAAATCTTGGTCCTGTCTCTAAATCTGACAGAAACAGTTTGTTCTGGCGTCTGAGCCGATTACAAAAAGGATTCAGCCAAAAAAGAGAAACATGAAGAAAGTCTCTGTTTTTTTTTTCTTTAACAGAGAAAAATTGATGAAACTGAGCAGAAAAACAAACATGGAAGAAATCACAATCCCACAGAGATCAGAACAAAAAACAAAGGAAAAGTATTTATTAATGATCATTACACACACACACACACACACACACACACACACACACACACACTCACATGCGCGCGGGGTCATGGCCCTCGGTGGTGATGTCACGGCGAGGAGGGCTGGTTGCCGTGGTGATGTCCAGAGGCAGACTCTTTGATGTGGCAGCGTTTCAGACATGTTGGTCCAAGTTTCTCACTAAGATAAAAACAATCAAAGAATTTTAACTAAAGATCTGAGACGTTTTTACAAAAACACAGAAACAAAATTTGTTTCTGTGAAAATCAGGTTTGGAAATATCAAAAAAACAAACTGGTTCATAAAAGTTTGAGTTTGATTAACGTGGTGAACTTTTTCTGGTTATTGTTGGTAAAATGGTGTGAAAATGATTTTAAAGGAAAGTTAATAAACGAGGGTCAGCATGGGGGGGGGCGGGGGGTAGAGATTATTGATCAAAGCTCTGCAGGATCCATGAGGACTGATAAATACAGAAATTAATAATCTGTGTGTGTGAGTGTGTGAGTGTGAGTGTGTGTGTATGTGTGTGTGTGTGTGTGTGTGTGTGTATGTGTGTGTGTGTGTGTGTGTGTGTGTGTGTATTAACCGTGAGCTTCTGTCTGATTTCTCTTTAATTATCGATGAGTTTCTGAATTTCAAAACTTCATCTCAGTTTAATCTCGTCACGACTTCATGTTTAAATTTACACAGTTTTACATTTGGCTTAAAATCTGTTAACGATGTGAAATTATTCTCGATGACGTCTTCACTGGAAATTAAATGAATATTTTTAGTTTTCATCCATTTAGCAGCAGTTAATTTCCTCTGCCCAGTTTCAAACACTCTCATTTAGTT
>RPOG01002835.1:39424-67730 GCA_008086565.1 Thalassoma bifasciatum
GAGTCAGAGGAAGGTGAAGCACAGACAAAGGTGAAAATGATGAAGAGTCAGAGGAAGGTGAAGCACAGACAAAGGTGAAAATGATGAGGAGTCAGAGGAAGGTGAAGCACAGACAAAGGTGAAAATGATGAAGAGTTGGAGGAAGGTGAAGCACAGACAAAGGTGAAAATGACGCTTTACTCGCCGCGTTAAAGCCGCGTTTACGTCCAAACGCTGAACTCGCCGCGTTTACGTCCAAACGCTGAAATCGCCGCGTTTACGTCCAAACGCCGAACTCGCTGCGTTTACGTCCAAACGCTGAACTCGCTGCGTTTACGTCCAAACGCTGAACTCGCTGCGTTTTCGCCTCGCTCTTGTTTCCTGTTTGAATCAGCCGGATCCCTGTTTGAGGTCGTGACCTTTGCTCTGAGGTGAAGTCATCCTTCTGTCCTTGTTTGACCGTCACGCTCTCGCCCTCCCATGATGCTTCACTCCAGCCCTGCCCCCCCCCCCGCAGATGTTTCCTTTCCTGAATAATGGATCACTTTCTACAGAAACGGCGATGTTTGCATTTCCCTCTTCTCCTCCTCCTCCTCCTCCTCCTCCTCTTCTCCCTTTCAGGCTGAAAATAGAGCAGAACAAGGCTGTTGCTATGGCGACACGTCCACCACCGTTACCGGGACATTTTTAGCCACGAGATGCGCGAGGGATTTAGCTCAGCTCCAACTTTCTGTGATTTCATTCTAATTATATCCCTGCAGCTCAGGGCGCACCTCCTCCTGCTCCTGCTGCTGCACCTCCTCCTGCTGCTCCTCCTGCTGCTGCTGCACCTCCTCCTGCTCCTCCTCCTCCTGCTGCTGCACCTCCTCCTGCTCCTCCTCCTCCTGCTGCTGCACCTCCTCCTGCTGCTCCTCCTGCTGCTGCTGCACCTCCTCCTCCTCCTGCTGCACCTCCTCCTCCTGCTCCTGCTGCACCTCCTCCTCCTCCTGCTGCACCTCCTCCTGCTGCTGCACCTCCTCCTCCTGCTGCACCTCCTGCTGCTGCTACACCTCCTGCTGCTGCTGCACCTCCTCCTCCTCCTGCTCCTCCTCCTCCTCCTGCTCCAGGAACAGTGTTTTAACAATGAGACAGTTTAAAACTCTGTATGTGGATAAAACTCTGTGTGTGTGTGTGTGTGTGTGTGTGTGTGTGTGTGTGTGTGTGTGTGTGTTTGTGTGTCTGAATCTTAGACCTTAAACAGAAAAAACTCAGATGAGAAGAGGAAACGTTTGTTCAGGAAAATCAAGTTTTCTGTCGTTTTCAGGAAAAACTTTTCACTGAAGCAGAGAAGAAAAATCTGTGAAGGAGAAAATTTAAAGTTTTTCAGTTTTTCTTGTTTCATTGAGCCAGAGCTGAAGAAAGAGAAGAAACTTTACAGCTTCATTCAGAAAGAAGATAAATTATATCTGACACTTTGACAGAGAAGAAAGTGAAGCTGAGAAAAGTGTTTGAGATCAGAGAGAAACTGAAACTGTGTAAACGGATCAAACCAAAGTTTTTACCAAAGTGAAAGATTATTTTAAAAAGTGTTTAAATTATTCATGGACATCAAAGGTTTTTCCTCATTGATTCATGAATAAACCAAAGACTCAAACTCAGAGCTCGGTGACTGAAACCAAAAAAAGACTGAAAATAAAAGAGAAGAGGGAGAGAAAAGAGAGAAAAGAGAGAAAGAGGGAGAAAAGAGGAAGAAAAGCTCAGATTTCTGCGTTTCTTTCTGAAAAAGCCTGAAAAGTTTAGAGAAACATTGGAATTTTTCTGCTTCATCCTAAACTTCAGTTTGAGTTGATTTAAACTTTGAAGGAGACTCATCGTTGATTTTTCCTCGCAGCGTCTGAGCGGCGTTTGCTCCAACGTCCCAGAATTCACTCTGTTTCCGTCCAGGATGAGACGACGGCTGAAACAGAGAATAATTCTTTCTCCAAGAGTTCAAACAGTTTTTAATCTGCAGAAAAACTCCTGATGATGTGTTTGAACCAGGTTTATGCTTCACATCAGTTTTTTACCTGCTTTGAGAAACGGATCAAACACAGAGGAAAGATTTGAACACGAGCTCAGAGTTCATCCTGTTTTTTTATTCAGGAACTTGGTGATTTTTTCTGGAGACATTAAACAAAATAATCGATTCAAAATTCCCTCCTGCCCCCGTTTCTCCTGACTCTGCTCCTCATAACGGACGCTGAGGGGGGGGTTAGTGAGGCCTTCACGCCGCCGCCACCACCGCCACCACCGCCACCACCGCCACCACCGCCACCGCCACCACCCCTTTATTCAGTCATCCAGTCATCCATTCATCTTCCATCAGCTTCTCTCCATCAGCTTCTCTCCTTCTCTCTTCTTGGTTGGACTCGTTTCTTTGTGCACGACCCGATTAACGAACAAAAGCGCAGAAAACTCTGAAAGGTCACAGTGACGAACGGCCCCGGGCGCCACCGCCAGAATCAGGTCGGTCTGAATGAGGCGTCAGGGCATCAGGGCGCTCTCAACGCTGACACAAACGCCAAAGCCTCAGGACGCTCTCAACGCTGACACAAACGCCAAAGCCTCAGGACGCTCTCAACGCTGACACAAACGCCAAAGCCTCAGGACGCTCTCAACGCTGACACAAACGCCAAAGCCTCAGGACGCTCTCAACGCTGACACAAACGCCAAAGCATCAGGGCGCTCTCAACGCTGACACAAACGCCAAAGCATCAGGACGCTCTCAACGCTGACACAAACGCCAAAGCATCAGGACGCTCTCAACGCTGACACAAACGCCAAAGCATCAGGACGCTCTCAACGCTGACACAAACGCCAAAGCATCAGGACGCTCTCAACGCTGACACAAACGCCAAAGCATCAGGACACTCTCAACGCTGACACAAACGCCAAAGCATCAGGACGCTCTCAACGCTGACACAAACGCCAAAGCATCAGGGCGTCTGCTCCGTGCAGACAGAGATGTTTGGTTTATTTATTTTATTTTTAGATTTATTTTGTTAGATACTAAAGTTAGTGTCAGATAAAAGTCGGTGACTGATCTTAGTGAATCAGAGATGATGTCACGCTCGTGTTCCCGTCAAAGAGACGTCGTGTTTCAGACGCTGAACCGTCGTCAGTTTGTTTCAGACCAAACTTTGATGTAAATTCAGTCAAATAATAAAAATCATTGTGCAAATTCCACCAAAAGCAACAGCTGTAGCTCCACGAGGTTCATCCATGAACCTGTTGCCAGGATTCAGACTCAGCATCCCCCCCCCCCCCCACTGGACTCACAGTTTAACTGCTGGAGAGAAAACACTGATCTGACATTTTTATCCTCAGTGTTTCTTCCTGAGCTGAAGCTTCTGTCTCTTTTTCTTCTCCTCATTTTTTAACAGCTTCAAGAAAGAGATGAAAGAGGAAAAAGATGGAGTGAGTGATAAAAGAAGAGTGAGCAACAAAAGAAGAGTGAGCGACAAAAGAAGAGTGAGCGATAAAAGAAGAGTGAGCAATAAAAGAAGAGTGAGCAAACTTAAAAACTTAAATCAGTGACTTTTAAAAAATGAGTTTTTCATTAAATCAGAGACAGAAAAACTGACAGAAACGTTGATACTACAGTTTTTAAATTGGCAGGGCTTACATCAGGAGTTAGAGGCTTAACCAGGACTGACCCTACACACACACACACACACGCACACACACACACACACACACACACACACACACGAACACAACCCCCATCCTTCCAAGCTTCACTTCATTTTACTCGGCTCCAAACGGCAGATGGAAGGCGTCATTATTGCTGCAGCTCTGGGAATGAAACAAACACACACACACACACTCATAGAAGCACACACACACTCATAGAAGCACACACACACACTCATAGAAGCACACACACACACACACACACACACACACAAACACAGAGTGATGATCTAAAAATAAAATATCAGACCTGTGCTCGTGCCCTGCAAACTGTTCCCATGATTAAACAAACCTGAACAGGAGAAAATTCAGCTTCATATGTGGAGAATTATCCTCTCTGCACACACACACACACACACACACACGTATACAAACATGAGGATAACCCTTGTGAGACAGCCATCACGCCATGTCTCTGAAAAACCATAAGCTGGTTGGTTTTGTTTATTGTTTGTCTCCGGGCACTGGAAGGCCTTTAAACACACACACACACACACACACACACACACACACACACACACACACACACACACACACACACTCAGGCGCTCTAAATTGTTGTATTAAGTGGGTCATCCTCTCCTCCAGTCTCTTGAAAAGAGAAAAGAGGTTTTGTGTGTGTTTGTGTGTGTGTGTGTGTTTATGTGAATGTGTGTGTTTATGAGAATGTGTGTGTGTGTTTTTGTGTGTGTGTTTTTCTGTGTGTGTGTGTGTGTGTGTGTGTGTGTGTGTGTGTGTGTGTGTGTGTGTGTGTGTTTCTGGCCTAAAGGCAATCGCACCCTTGCATGGTTTTGGCTGCACCTTTTAAGAGTATTTATGGAAATGACAGAGCAGCACTCTGGAGGCTGCACGCCACCTTCATGCATGTGTGTGTGTGTGTGTGTGTGTGTGTGTGTGTGTGTGTGTGTGTGTGTGTGTGTGTGTGTGTGTGTGTGTGTGTGTGCAGGGGGAGGATTTAAAGCTGACTTGTTTGTGTGTGTGTGTGTGTGTGTGCAGAAGCAAATCATGTCTGTCTGCGTTTATGGTTTTTCCTGATGGAAACTTTAATGTTTTTTATTTTCCAGCGATGAGCCAAATGTGTGAGTGTGTGTGTGTGTGTGTGTGTGTGTGTGTGTGTGTGTGTTGTTGTGTGTGTGTGTGTGTGTGTGTGTGTGTGTGTGTGTGTGTGTGTGTGTGTGTTTGTGTAAATGACAGGTAACTGCAGGTGAAGGAACTCGAGGAAATCTCAGGAAGTTTGAAAACTTGGAAAAACTTGAGGAAAAGTCTGAGTTCAGGTTAAAGTTGTTGTTTTTTTTTCTTCATGTTTTTTTGTTTTTTAAAGTTTTCGAGCATTTTTCTTTCTGTCTGTGTCAAATTAACGTCCATATTTATGTTTAACTGTCAGGCTGACGTCACCGTCCAGATGTGAGTGAATTTAACTGGATATAATTTTAGTTTCAAGTTATTTCACTCTGAATTTAATCTGACATCTCATTTAAATGTATTTAAAGTTTATTTTATCTTTCAGATTTTTAATGGTTTTAATTGTTGCTCGTTCACCAGCTCACAGACGCCTGTGAAGCTGAGGAAACATCAGAACACGCAGCAGAAATAAATCTCCTTTTCTTCAGCTTCGTTGTTGTTTGTCCTCAGTTTTCTCCCGTTTGAAGAAGCTGCTGCGTCACCTGTGATTTTGTTCTGGTGTAAATAATTAATAATAATAATAATAATAAATCTTTCCTCATCTTTCACCGACCTGAATCAGACTCTTTTTTCCTCTGAGGACGTGGTTTTGGTTTTATTATCTGCATTCTTTGAGCTTTTGTCCTCTTTGAATGATCTAATTCATCTTTTTCCTCAGTGACAGTGATGAGTTTCTTCTTCTTCAGCGTTTGTTTGTCAGAGAACGAGCTGAAGTGACAGAGTCAACGTTTCTGATCAGAAGATAAACGACTGTTTTAGCTGTTTATGTCCTTTAGTGTCAGCGCTGAAGCTGCTGCTGCTCAGACTGAAAAACACAAAAATATAAAAACTGTTTTTACTCTGACACCATTATTCTCACCAGGACGACCAGAACCAGAACTGATCTTTAAACTTTCCTGTAATTTACAGCAGTAACGACCAATCAGACGCCTCTGTGTGCAGAGACACAACAACAACAACAACAACAACAACAGCAACGACAACAGCAACTACAACTACAACAGCAACAACAACAACAACTACAACAACAACAGCAACAGCAACAGCAACAACAACTACAACTACAACAACAGCAGCAACAACAACTACAACTACAACAACAGCAGCAACAACAACTACAACTACAACAACAGCAGCAACAACGACAACAACAACTACAACAGCAACAACAGTAACAACAACAGCAGCAACAACAACTACAACTACAACAACAGCAGCAACAACNAACAACAGCAACAACAACAATCATAAAGACAACAACAACAACAACAGCAACAGCAACAACAACAATCATAAAGACAACAACATCAACAACAACAATCATAAAGACAACAACAAAAATCATAAAGACAACAACAATCATAAAGACAACAACAACAATCATAAAGACAACAACAACAACCATAAAGACAACAACAACAACAACAATCATAAAGACAACAACAACAACAACCATAAAGACAACAACAGCAACAACCATAAAGACAACAACAACAACAACAACCATAAAGACAACAACAACAACAACAACCGTAAAGACAACAACAACAACAACCGTAAAGACAACAACAACAGCAACAACTGTAAAGACAACAACAACAACAACAACAACAACCGTAAAGACAACAACAACAGCAACAACTGTAAAGACAACAACAACAACAACATCTGAAACTCGCTGCAAACAAAACAAAGATGCTGAAAGTAGAAAATGTGATTTATCACACACTGACTAATAATCGCTCTGATTATTTAAGGTTTTACTCATAAATCTGAAGAAAAATAAACTTTTTTATTCTCTTTGTCTGGAAGAGAAAGTTTTAAACCATGAGGAGAAAAAGTTACGTACAAACAACAAAGGTAACAAAAAGGGTCAGAGGTCGTATCACCATGGTAACAGACAGGAAACAAAGAGGTCAGAGGTCGTATCACCATGGTAACAGACAGGAAACACAAAATCAACAAAACAATTTTTAAGTTTACACCTGAACTTAAGTCACAAACACCTGAGCAGAAAATGTGTGTGAGTGTTTGGATGTATGTGTGTGTGTGTGTGTGTGTGTGTGTGTGTGTCTGTGTGTGTGTGTGTGTGTGTGTGCTCTACAGCAGCAAGGTTGACATGAAGCTGAGAGTGTGAAGGGCACAGCACCTCAGGAGACACACACACACACACACACACACACACACTCACTCACACACTCATGAATACACCTCCTCCTCTCTGTGTGAAGAGAGAGAACTACTGAGTAGGGTGGGTCCTTGTCACTCCCCCCCCTACCCCCTCACACTCCCCCCCCTGTCTTTGAGTCAAGTCAAAGTTTGATTAAACAGAAATTAAAGACAAAGTGTGAAACTTAAAGACTCACTGTTTGTTGTCCTTTAGACAGAGGTTGCAGACAAAGAGGCAGTGTTGGTACTTCGACTCGGCCCCCCCACCATTATCTGGGTGTGTTTGAAACGTATTTTAAGTGTGTTTTAAGTGTGTTGTATGCGTGTTTTAAGTGTGTTTTAAGCGTGTTGTATGCGTGTTTTAAGTGTGTTGTATGCGTGTTTTAAGTGTGTTTTATGCGTGTTTTAAGTGTGTTGTATGCGTGTCCACATGCGTGTCCACATGCGTGTCCACATGTGTGTCCACATGCGTGTCCACATGCGTGTCCACATGCGTGTCTAATGTCGTGTCCTGAGTCGTCCAGTGTCCTGATGCCATTAACCTTAATCTCTTACCCATAATCCCCCAGAACGACCTCAGTGTTTCTGAGGAAAAAAGCAGCAAAAAGGTTTTTTTCCCTTCGTTTGATTCTGAGGCAGAAAAGTCACAAAACTCAACAAAAACCTCAGTTTTCTGATGAATGAGAGGCTGAGCTTCATGTGACACGTATGACGGGTACGTTAAGAAAATGTTAAAGTACTGAAATGATAACGAGATTCCACTGCTGGAGCTGGGTGGATGCTTAAACGAGAACGAGACACAGGATGAAAGATAATTTTCCGGCTTTAGTTATGAAACAGGAATGAAATAATACCAAACAGTAACAAAACAATATGTAAATATATTCCTTTCAATATGGCCATTATTATATCAACATTTCTATGTTGCAGACGCACCCTTCAAAATCTATCTTGTTTTTCCACAACCTCTGTTAAACCACAATTTGCAAACTTTGAGTTCAAAATTTCACAGGTTTATATCAACAGTTAAAAATAAGTAAAATACTTTGTTTTTCTTCAGCAAAATTATCCAACAGCATTCAACCAACACACATGTACAGTTCACATTCATAGAAGGAAAGTCCAGAGTTTGTTTAAAGTCAAAATAAACAGAAAGTTCAAAGTTCCCGGGGTTGAACAAAAATGATAAGTCTGTAAGTTTTATTCTCAAGTGTGAGAAAAGTGGTGTAAGGGCTGAGTGTGTCAGTATTTAGGGTGTGGGTCCTACCGCACCAGGGATGTGCAGAACAAAAGTATCCAACTCTTTTTCTCCAGCTCCGAGGGCGAAGGCTCTGATCCAAGAGTAATCCACGCAAGAACCAACCATAACAAAAACCTGTCAACAGGGTCAAACAAATCTATCAGTTATTACAGAACTACAGATTCTTATCTACTGTAAATATCATTACATTTTACATCTTTTTTAAACTAAATTATTCTATACACATGAAATAAATGAATTATTGTTTTTAACAATCCATGAAATAAATCACAGTTTTTAAACATACATGAAATAAATCACAGTTTTTAAACATGCATGAAATAAATCACAGTTTTTAAACATACATGAAATAAATCACAGTTTTTAAACATACATGAAATAAATCACAGTTTTTAAACATGCATGAAATAAATGAACATTTTCTTCTCTCTTTTGCTTTTTTATAGCTTAACTCTGGTAATAACTCTCTCTGGAAGTGCAAAAATTTCTAGAACGTCAGGGTACAAACAGATAAAAGTGACATGAACCGTTTATCATCAACATGCTCACTGATCTCTGAGGGGGGGGTAACACCGCAGCGCCAGGTGAATTTACTCACCTGCAGCGATTGGAAGAAGCTGCTGCTTCAGTTCTAAGGTCGCTGGTTTTACTCGTTCTGTTGATTTGTCTGTTTTAATTTACTCCTGATGAAAAACTCCGCTCTCATCCTGTGTCTCCCTTCATGCATGAAGATCCTGCAGCTCAGGTGTTTCTGCTCACACACCTGTGTCTGCTCACACACCTGTGTCTGCTCACACACCTGTGTCTGCTCACACACCTGTGTCTGCTCACACACACACACACCTGTGTCTGCTCACACACCTGTGTCTGTTCACACACCTGTGTCTGCTCACACACCTGTGTCTGCTCACACACCTGTTTACAGTCACAGACACACCTGAGCTGCAGGAGCAGGGTCAGGGGCGGGACTACTGAGAGACGATCATTCTCATTGGATAAACTATCGTTTGCACTCTAGTTTTCACAGCTTTGATTTGATAAAAAAATAAAATAAAATAAAATATTGACAGGAAACACTTAATTACAACAAAATATGTTGATTTTACAACTTTAATGTTTATTTTTTCTTGGGAAACTAGGTCATATTTATGAATAATACATACATTTACTATCTATTTATTTTTCTTTGTCTTCCCTTTTTCTATGAAACATTTTTTCTGATATATTTAACCCAATTATTTTATGTGGGTGACATTCAGCAGCTGCATCAATAAACTTTGTTCATGTTAACGACGTCACATCCACGACTGGAGAGTTGAAGACTCATCGAGTTTTAAAAAGACTCCACAGCAGATTAACAAACTCTTTTTGGAAATCATGGACGTGGTGTCCTCTGGGCCAAAGAGGAAAAGGACAATCAGGATTGTTCTCGGAGCAAAGTTCAAAAGCAGCATCTGTGATGGTATGGGGGTGTGTTAGTGCCCCATGGCATCATGGGTAACTGTCCCAGTATCTGTGAAGGCACGTAATTACGACTTTCCATGTTTGTCCAAAACCTCGTTGTAGACGACGTAGGTTCTGTGAAACAGAAAAAGTCCCTGCAGGGACTAATAAAGTCGTTCTGTTACTTTCCAAGACACATTCTGCTCCTGTTACAACAGCGTGGCTCCGTAGTAGAAGAGTGCAGCTACTAGACTGACCTGCCTGCAGTCCAGACCTGTCTGTAATTATCTGTGTGAACTAATTAACAGTGAATTAATTTTTCTCTTCTTCACTTGCTGGTTTTGGGGCTCAGAGATAAAATCTGCTAAAATGACAAACTTTTGGGAGACATTGTTACACACACACACACACACACACACACACACACACACACACACACACACACACACACACACACACACACACACAGATTCCCACTAATAACAGGGGCAGGGAGAACTGGTAAACACACGTCTTTCTCCTGCAGTTCTCTTTGATCTTTATCAAACAAAACTGTTTCCTCGGTGTGTGTGTGTGTGTGTGTGTGTGTGTGTGTGTGTGTGTGTGTGTGTGTGTGTGTGTGTGTGTGCTTCCATCCCTCAAACTGAACACACAGCGGTGCACTTTTCCCTGCTCGCTCTCTGGCTCCTCCCATAAATAAAAAGAAGCGTTTGTGTTTCCTGACTCTAGTTTTCGGCTCCATGATCTTTCAGAGTCTGAGTCACAGCTTTAAACTCTTAAACTCTTTAAACTCTTTCAACTCTTTAAACTCTTTAAACTCTATAAACTCTTTAAACTCTTTAAACTCTTTAAACTCTTTAAACTCTTCCTGGACTCATGTTCACACCTGAACCTGATCACTAAGGGCACAGTCAGCAGATTTCAGTTCAGCAGCTCGTGTTAACATCTTTAAAAAGTCAAACTGCTCAGAGAAACTTCCAGTTCCTTCTTCCTGTTCAGGTTTTTACTTCCTGTCTCACAGAAACAACAACAACAAAAAGCTCGTCCTTCAGTTTCTGGAGCTCAGGCTCCACAGTGATCTGATCTCTGTCTCCCATAGGCGGGCTGTTGCTATGGCAACCTGATGACGCTCTGGAGGAGGAGGAGGGAGGAGAAAGGAGGGAGAGAGAGGAGGGAGGCGCAGGGAGGAGGAAGGAGGGAGCTGCACCAAAGATTTATTATATCAGTAGAGATGACTCACTCTTCAGAAAAACTGTTTGTTCTCACATTTTCACATTTTCAGTTTCAAAAACAAGGTGAACTTTTAAAACAGTGACGTTAAAACACAAACAGGAAAACAGACAGAGAGAATCTGAAGAATGAAAACTTTAGACTGAACAACTTCAGACTCTGTTTCACAGTCACAGCCCTGAAGAAAGTTTCAGCTGCTTCAATCAAACCGACAGAAAAACCCTCAATGTGTGTTTGACAGGAACAGGTGAGGAGGTGAGGAGGTGAGGAGGTGAGGAGGTGAACAGGTGAGGAGGTGAACAGGTGAGGAGGTGAACAGGTGAACAGGTGAACAGGTGAGGAGGTGAACAGGTGAGGAGGTGAACAGGTGAACAGGTGAACAGGTGAGGAGGTGAACAGGTGAGGAGGTGAACAGGTGAGGAGGTGAACAGGTGAACAGGTGAACAGGTGAGGAGGTGAACAGGTGAGGAGGTGAACAGGTGAGGAGGTGAACAGGTGAACAGGTGAACAGGTGAGGAGGTGAACAGGTGAGGAGGTGAACAGGTGAGGAGGTGAACAGGTGAACAGGTGAACAGGTGAGGAGNAACAGGTGAACAGGTGAACAGGTGAAAACAGGTGATCAGGTGAACAGGTGAACAGGTGAACGGGTGAACAGGTGAACAGGTGAACAGGTGAACAGGTGAAAACAGGTGATCAGGTGAACAGGTGAACAGGTGAACGGGTGAACAGGTGAACAGGTGAGGAGGATGAAGCTCTTCTCTCCCCTCCATCTCTAGCGGCTCCTCCACCCTCACATGTTTCTGCTGCTGCTGCTTCTCTGTTGCCATAGCGACCACTCTAGTAAAGACTCACAACAACTTAGTGACAAAAAACCTTCATTTTACCTTCTCGACGACTCCACCTCAGCCTGAGACGCTTTAAAGCAGCAGATTGTTTTACAGAAACATCCCTGATCTTAAAGACAGGGCAACAGTGAACAGATGTTTATAAATAAAAATATGGACACATTACTTTATTAAATTATGTTTTCTCTAAATTATGTTTGTTTTTTCACAACACTCACACAGTGAATGATTTAGTCTTTGGTTTTATGACGGTTAAACATCAGTGAATGATGATGGAGGAAGTGTGTGACCTGGGACAGATAAACCCTCTTCTTTTTGTTAAAGAGAGTTTTTCCTCGCTGTGAATAAATATGGAATAAACCTTAAATCAGCCTCTTTCAACAACACGCGCCACGTCGCCCGACAACAACTCGGTTAAGATTGCGACGTTGGTCAGGAAAAAAAAGCAAAACATCATTTACTCCCTGAATTATTCTTGCAAAAATTCCAATATTATTACAAAACTTAAATACAACACGTATCATAACCAACAGCTAACCCACAATCCATTGTGTTGTTGAGGAGGCCGGTTTGAAAAGTTCAGTACAGATGAAAATATCAAGTTTTATTTTCCCTGAATGAAAAAATCTCCAGTTTAATTCTGTGAGCTGAGAAGTTTTCTGATGGATCTGAAAACTGGAAACTCTCTGAAACTCTCAGTGTTCAGGTTCAGAATTAACTGAAAACAAAAACTAATCAACCAAAACTGTACAGACCCCTGCAGCTCCTCCATGGACCCCCGAAGGGCCGCGAACCGCCTGTTGAAGACCTTTGGTGTGGATTATTCTCTGAGCATTGACACTTTAACTTCCCTCAAATGGTTTAGCACATTTTCAGTGACTGTATTCAAAAAGGGGGAGTCTCTAATTTAACTCAAACTGTTTTAACCATCTTCACCTTTTTGTAGAAACGACACATTAAAGGTATAAAAATTTAGACTTTTATTCTGCACTTTCCTCTTTGGGTTTTTTTTTAGGCAAAATGAAAGTTTTGTACAGTAACATTCAACTAGAAGTTAAAATGAGTCAAAATAACAAGAATTTCAAATGCAGTTTTTCCTTGTTTCATACAATATTTGACTTGATTAAAATAAAACTGCTAAATATTTTGCTGCACTTACAGAAATCAAAACTGTTCAATGCCATGGATATTTATGAGTTATTTCTTTCTAAATTAGCATTTTATGTCACTTTTTCTACAATTTGTGGTATTTGTATGAAATTTAATATAACGATCACTAACGGCTCTTTTCCTCTGACCCGTCTCAGCTCTACTCTACTCTCCTCTACCCGGTTTGTGTTGTGTTTCCATTAGCGCAGTACTACGCGTCAGACGCCAGTTTTTAGTACCTACTCTACCCTGGTTCTAAGAGAGTAAAGCTGATACTAAAAGGTGACGTGGACGGACTGCCGGTCACTCATTGGTCAGAGAATGTCGTCTCTGCAGCTTCTGACTCTGAACAAATCACTTACAAGAGGCAAAGGAATAAGTCAGCGACGGGTTTTTAATGACATTTAAACCTGACGGCACAGAACCAGACTGAATGAAGACAAAATACAGCCCTAAAATGCTCCTTCATGATTCCTAAAGAAGTTAAAAGTCCTTTTTAAACCAAAAAGAAGTTAACAGCAAAGATAGTTGGCTTTAAAGAGTCTTTTAAATTAAATCAAAGTTGGTCGGTGCAGGAGCGATCTGTCTGCCACGAGAGTCTTTAAGCACCAATCAGTCCATTAATCCACAGGGAACCAAAAAGGAAAACCAGTTCAAAGAAGAATGATTGATCAACAACAAATCTCTGCTATACCAGGCCCAAAAATCAAAAATTAAAGTGATCTCACTGGATCCAGGGAAGAGTTGATGTCAGGAAGCAGCTCCTTCGTTTTCCTCCGCGTGCAGCAGCACCANCACACACTCATGAATACACCTCCTCCTCTCTGTGTCTTCTCTCTCTTGATGACTCATCCCACCCAGGAACAGTGAGGGGGGGGATGGGGGAGTGTGAGGGGGGGGACAGAAACTCAGTTCAGTTTCAAACTAATTTGTCTTTAATTTCTGTTTCACACTTTGAATTTCTGAGTGACAAACAACAGGAAATCTGTCTCCAACGTCTGTTTCTCCGTCACAACCATGAAGCTGAGCCCCCCCCCCCCCCCCCCCCCCCCCCCCCCCCCCCCCCCCCCCCCCCACCATTATCTGGGTGTGTTTGAAACGTATTTTAAGTGTGTTTTAAGTGCGTTTTAAGCGTGTTTTATGCGTGTTTTAAGTGTGTTGTATTCGTGTCCACATGCGTGTCCACATGCGTGTCCACATGCGTGTCCACATGCGTGTCCACATGCGTGTCCACATGCGTGTCTAGTGTCGTGTCCTGAGTCGTCCAGTGTCCTGATGCCATTAACCTTAATCTCTTACCCATAATCCCCCAGAACGACCTCAGTGTTTCTGAGGAAAAAAGCAGCAAAAAGTTTTTTTTTCCCTTCGTTTGATTCTGAGGCAGAAAAGTCACAAAACTCAACAAAAACCTCAGTTTTCTGATGAATGAGAGGCTGAGCTTCATGTGACACGTATGACGGGTACGTTAAGAAAATGTTAAAGTACTGAAATGATAACGAGATTCCACTGCTGGAGCTGGGTGGATGCTTAAACGAGAACGAGACACAGGATGAAAGATAATTTTCCGGCTTTAGTTATGAAACAGGAATGAAATAATACCAAACAGTAACAAAACAATATGTAAATATATTCCTTTCAATATGGCCATTATTATATCAACATTTCTATGTTGCAGATGCACCCTTCAAAATCTATCTTGTTTTTCCAGAACCTCTGTTAAACCACAATTTGCAAACTTTGAGTTCAAAATTTCACAGGTTTATATCAACAGTTGTAAATACTTTGTTTTTCTTCAGCAAAATTATCCAACAGCATTCAACCAACACACATGTACAGTTCACATTCATAGAAGGAAAGTCCAGAGTTTGTTTAAAGTCAAAATAAACAGAAAGTTCAAAGTCCCCGGGATTGAACAAAAATGATAAGTCTGTAAGGTTTATTCTCAAGTGTGAGAAAAGTGGTGTAAGGGCTGAGTGTGTAAGTATTTAGGATGTGTGTCCTACCGCACCAGGGATGTGCAGAACAAAAGTATCCAACTCTTTTTCTCTGGCTCCGAGGGCGAAGGCTCTGATCCAAGAGTAATATACGCAAGAACCAACCATAACAAAAACCTGTCAACAGGGTCAAACGAATCTATCAGTTATTACAGAACTACAGATTCTTATCTACTGTAAATATCATTACATTTTTACATCTTTTTTAAACTAAATTATTCTATACACATGAAATAAATGAATTATTGTTTTTAACAATCCATGAAATAAATCATTTCTTTAAACAAACATGAAATAAATCACAGTTTTTAAACATGCATGAAATAAATCACAGTTTTTAAACATGCATGAAATAAATCACATTTTTAATGAACATTTTCTTCTCTCCTTTGCTTTTTTATAGCTTAACTCTGGTAATAACTCTTTCTGGAAGTGCAAAAATTTCTAGAACGTCAGACTTCAAACAGATAAAAGTGACATGAACCGTTTATCATCAACATGCTCACTGATCTCTGAGGGGGGGGGTAACACTGCAGCGCCAGGTGCATTTACTCACCTGCAGCGATTGGAAGAAGCTGCTGCTTCAGTTCTAAGGTCGCTGGTATCTTCTCTGTGTTTTACTCGTTCTGTTGATTTGTCTGTTTTAATTTACTCCTGATGAAAAACTCCGCTCTCATCCTCTGTCTCCCTTCATGCATGAAGATCCTGAAGCTCAGGTGTTTCTGCTCACACACCTGTGTCTGCTCACACACCTGTGTCTGCTCACACACACACCTGTGTCTGCTCACACACACACACCTGTGTCTGCTCACACACCTGTGTCTGCTCTCACACCTGTTTTATTCAGTCATAGACACACCTGAGCTGCAGGAGCAGGGTCAGGGGCGGGACTACTGAGAGACGATCATTCTCATTGGATAAACTATCGTTTGCGCTCTAGTTTTCACAGCTTTGATTTGATAAAAAAAATAAAAAATAAAATATTGACAGGAAACACTTAATTACAACAAAATATGTTGATTTTACAACTTTAATGTTTATTTTTTCTTGGAAAAACTAGGTCATATTTATGAATAAGACATACATTTACTATCTATTTATTTTTCTTTGTCTTCCCTTTTTCTATGAAACATTTTTTCTGATATATTTAACCCAATTATTTTATGTGGGTGACATTCAGCAGCTGCATCAATAAACTTTGTTCATGTTAACGACGTCACATCCACGACTGGAGAGTTGAAGACTCATCGAGTTTTAAAAAGACTCCACAGCAGATTAACAACCTCTTTTTGGAAATCATGGACGTGGTGTCCTCCGGGCCAAAGAGGAAAAGGACAATCAGGATTGTTCTCAGAGCAAAGTTCAAAAGCAGCATCTGTGATGGTATGGGGGTGTGTTAGTGCCCCATGGCATCATGGGTAACTGTCCCAGTATCTGTGAAGGCAGGTAATTACGACTTTCCATGTTTGTCCAAAACCTCGTACATCTGCTGCCATCCAAGACACTTTGTCTTTTTCAGGGACGTCCCTGATTATTTCAGCAAGACAATGAAACCAAGACACATTCTGCTCCTGTTACAACAGCGTGGCTCCGTAGTAGAAGAGTGCAGCTACTACACTGACCTGCCTGCAGTCCAGACCTGTCTGTAATTATCTGTGTGAACTAATTAACAGTGAATTAATTTTTCTCTTCTTCACTTGCTGGTTTTGGGGCTCAGAGATAAAATCTGCTAAAATGACAAACTTTTGGGAGACATTGTTACACACACACACACACACACACACACACACACACACACACACACAGATTCCCACTAATAACAGGGGCAGGGAGAACTGGTAAACACACGTCTTTCTCCTGCAGTTCTCTTTGATCTTTATCAAACAAAACTGTTTCCTCGGTGTGTGTGTGTGTGTGTGTGTGTGTGTGTGTGTGTGTGTGTGTGTGTATGTGTGTGTGTGCTTCCATCCCTCAAACTGAACACACAGCGGTGCACTTTTCCCTGCTCGCTCTCTGGCTCCTCCCATAAATAAAAAGAAGCGTTTGTGTTTCCTGACTCTAGTTTTCGGCTCCATGATCTTTCAGAGTCTGAGTCACAGCTTTAAACTCTTTAACTCTTTAAACTCTTTAACTCTTTAACTCTTTCAACTCTTTAAACTCTTTAAACTCTATAAACTCTTTCAACTCTTTAAACTCTTTAAACTCTTCCTGGACTCATGTTCACACCTGAACCTGATCATTAAGGGCACAGTCAGCAGATTTCAGTTCAGCAGCTCGTGTTAACATCTTTAAAAAGTCAAACTGCTCAGAGAAACTTCCAGTTCCTTCTTCCTGTTCAGGTTTTTACTTCCTGTCTCACAGAAACAACAACAACAAAAAGCTCGTCCTTCAGTTTCTGGAGCTCAGGCTCCACAGTGATCTGATCTCTGTCTCCCATAGGCGGGCTGTTGCTATGGCAACCTGATGACGCTCTGGAGGAGGAGGAGGGAGGAGAAAGGAGGGAGAGAGAGGAGGGAGGCGCAGGGAGGAGGAAGGAGGGAGCTGCACCAAAGATGTATTATATCAGTAGAGATGACTCACTCTTCAGAAAAACTGTTTGTTCTCACATTTTCACATTTTCAGTTTCAAAAACAAGGTGAACTTTTAAAACAGTGACGTTAAAACACAAACAGGAAAACAGACAGAGCTGATCTGAAGGAAGAAAACTTTAGACTGAACAACTTCAGACTCTGTTTCACAATCACAGCCCTGAAGAAAGTTTCAGCTGCTTCAATCAAACCGACAGAAAAACCCTCAATGTGTGTTTGACAGGAACAGGTGAGGAGGTGAACAGGTGAGGAGGTGAACAGGTGAAAACAGGTGAAAACAGGTGAGGAGGTGAACAGGTGAGGAGGTGAGGAGGTGAACAGGTAAACAGGTGAACAGGTGAAAACAGGTGAACAGGTGAGGAGGTGAAAACAGGTGAACAGGTGAGGAGGTGAACAGGTGAGGAGGTGAAAACAGGTGAACAGGTGAGGAGGTGAACAGGTGAAAACAGGTGAACAGGTGAGGAGGTGAGGAGGTGAGGAGGTGAACAGGTGAGGAGGTGAACAGGTGAACAGGTGAACAGGTGAGGAGGTGAACAGGTGAGGAGGTGAACAGGTGAACAGGTGAACGGGTGAAAACAGGTGAACAGGTGAACAGGTGAGGAGGTGAACAGGTGAGGAGGTGAACAGGTGAGGAGGTGAACAGGTGAACAGGTGAACAGGTGAATGGGTGAAAACAGGTGAACAGGTGAACAGGTGAACAGGTGAGCAGGTGAACAGGTGAACAGGTGAGGAGGTGAACAGGTAAACAGGTGAACAGGTGAAAACAGGTGAAAACAGGTGAACAGGTGAGCGGGTGAACAGGTAAACAGGTAAACAGGTAAACGGGTGAGGAGGATGAAGCTCTTCTCTCCCCTCCATCTCTAGCGGCTCCTCCACCCTCACATGTTTCTGCTGCTGCTGCTTCTCTGTTGCCATAGCGACCACTCTAGTAAAGACTCACAACAACTTAGTGACAAAAAAACCTTCATTTTACCTTCTCGACGACTCCACTTCAGCCTGAGACGCTTTAAAGCAGCAGATTGTTTTACAGAAACATCCCTGCTTCTTAAAGACAGAGCAACAGTGAACAGATGTTTATAAATAAAAATATGGACACATTACTTTATTAAATTATGTTTTCTCTAAATTATGTTTGTTTTTTCACAACACTCGCACAGTGAATGATTTAGTCTTTGGTTTTATGACGGTTAAACATCAGTGAATGATGATGGAGGAAGTGTGTGACCTGGGACAGATAAACCCTCTTCTTTTTGTTAAAGAGAGTTTTTCCTCGCTGTGAATAAATATGGAATAAACCTTAAATCAGCCTCTTTCAACAACACGCGCCACGTCGCCCGACAACAACTCGGTTAAGATTGTGACGTTGGTCAGGAAAAAAAAGCAAAACATCTTTTACTCCCTGAATTATTCTTGCAAAAATTCCAATATTATTACAAAACTTAAATACAACACGTATCATAACCAACAGCTAACCCACAATGCATTGTGTTGTTGAGGAGGCAGGTTTGAAAAGTTCAGTACAGATGAAAATATCAAGTTTTATTTTCCCTGAATGAAAAAAATCTCCAGTTAAATCCTGTGAGCTGAGAAGTTTTCTGATGGATGTGAAAACTGGAAACTCTCTGAAACTCTCAGTGTTCAGAATTAACTGAAAACAAAAACTAATCAACCAAAACTGTAACAGACCCCTGCAGCTCCTCCATGGACCCCCGAAGGGCCGCGAACTGCCTGTTGAAGACCTTTGGTGTGGATTATTCTCTGAGCATTGACACTTTAACTTCCCTCAAATGGTTTAGCACATTTTCAGTGACTGTATTCAAAAAGGGGGAGTCTCTAATTTAACTCAAACTGTTTTAACCATCTTCACCTTTTTGTAGAAACGACACATTAAAGGTATAAAAATTTAGACTTTTATTCTGCACTTTCCTCTTTGGGTTTTTTTTTTTTAGACAAAATGAAAGTTTTGCACAGTAACATTCAACTATAAGTTAAAATGAGTCAAAATAACAAGAATTTCAAATGCAGTTTTTCCTTGTTTCATACAATATTTGACTTGATTAAAGTAAAACTGCTCAATATTTTTCTGCACTTACAGAAATCAAAACTGTTCAATGCCACGGATATTTATGAGTTATTTATTTCTAAATTAGCTTTTTATGTCACTTTTTCTACAATTTGTGGTATTTGTATGAAATTTAATATAACGATCACTAACGGTCCTTTTCCACTGACTCGTCTCAGCCCTACTCTACTCTCCTCTACCCGGTTTGTGTTGTTTCCATTAGTGCGGTACTACGCGTCAGACGCCAGTTTTTAGTACCTACTCTACCCTGGTTCTAAGAGAGTAAAGCTGATACTAAAAGGTGACGTGGACGGACTGCCGGTCACTCATTGGTCAGAGAATGTCGTCTCTGCAGCTTCTGACTCTGAACAAATCACTTACAAGAGGCAAAGGAATAAGTCAGCGACGGGTTTTTAATGACATTTAAACCTGACGGCACAGAACCAGACTGAATGAAGACAAAATACAGCCCTAAAATGCTCCTTCATGATTCCTAAAGAAGTTAAAAGTCCTTTTTAAANCAAAAAGAAGTTAACAGCAAAGATAGTTGGCTTTAAAGAGTCTTTTAAATTAAATCAAAGTTGGTCGGTGCAGGAGCGATCTGTCTGCCACGAGAGTCTTTAAGCACCAATCAGTCCATTAATCCACAGGGAACCAAAAAGGAAAACCAGTTCAAAGAAGAATGATTGATCAACAACAAATCTCTGCTATACCAGGCCCAAAAATCAAAAATTAAAGTGATCTCACTGGATCCAGGGAAGAGTTGATGTCAGGAAGCAGCTCCTTCGTTTTCCTCCGCGTGCAGCAGCACCAAGCTGTTGTTTACCTCCGTTGTCATGACGACCCACATTGAGCCGCTGTATTACTTAAATGAAATCTTTTTAAAGCTTTTTTTTTCCTTTAAAGACCACGGTGGCACATATGTTAGTACAAAATGATGTTTGTGTGGCGTTATAGATGAACATGCACGCACTTCTGTGCAGCACTTTAGCGCAGCTGTGTTATAAGATCCACGCCCACCGTGACCCTTTGTAATCAGAAACACTAAAACAGTGTCAGTGCTCCTTCAGTCTCTGTGGGTCAGTGAAAACAGTCAGAGTGAAGCTTCCTGTCAGAGGCAGAGAGGATCTTTGCACCAACCTCCCGTTCACAATAACATTCTTTCAGTGAAGCAGACTCGCGTTAGGACCCGGATCAGGCTCCGGGGGGAAAGTCCTGCTGCTGCTGCTGCTGCTGGAGGGGCCACAAACACACACACACACACACACACAGATACACAAACACACACACACACTCCACAGAGCTGCGAGAGAGAGAGAGAGAGAGAGAGAGAGAGAGAGAGAGAGAGAGCATAGGAACGCAGCAGCAGCAGCTCCTCGGTGTGTGTGTGAGTGTGTGTGTGTGTGTGTGAAGGCTCGCTGCTGCTCGCTGCTTCGGTGGAAGAAACGACTGGAGGGGCGGATATGGAGGGGCTCGGGAAAAAGGCTGGGAACTGACCGAGAAAAGAGACCGAGAGACGGGGGAAGAGGGAGAGAAGAGCCGGAGAGAGAGACGGAGGAAAGAAGGAAGGAGAGAAGAGAGAGAGAGAGAGAGAGAGAGAGAGAGAGAGGGGCTCGGCTGGAAAACACAGGATCCTAAGGTGACTTTATGCAGCTCTGCAAGATATCTGTGTGTGTGTGTGTGTGTGTGTGTGTGTGTGTGTGTGTGTGTGTGTGTGTGTGTGTGTGTGTGTGTTGACATGTGCTGCTGCATGGCTCTACACTTAAAGAGACGAGTGGAGGTGTGTGTGTATTTGTGTGTGTGTGTGTAAGAGAGAAGGGGGGCATCTGTGTCCAAGTGCGTGTGTGTGTGTGTGTAGTCTATATTTACATTGCTGTGTGTGTGTGTTGGTGTGTGTTTTAGTGTGTGTGTGTTTTCCACAGCCTAAAAAGGGGCCAAAGTGTGTGTAAGCGAGCTGAGCTGACCGTTATAAACTGGAGTGAAGGGATCAAAAGGAGTGGATACTTTTTAGGGAACAGCCTGATCCCATTCCCACACACACACACACACACACACACACACACACACACACACACACACACTTTTCTGAGGTAGGCACTTGTTCCAGAGAGAGAGGAGGTTTCACTCCTACCAAAGAAGGCAGAGTCCATTTTTACCTCATTTACTCTGAGTGTGTGTGTGTGTGTGTGTGTGTGTGTGTGTGTGTGTGTGTGTTTGGACTCTTATGTTTATGAATGTGTGTGAGCAGAGTTCTGGCAGTAGACACACACACACACACACACACACTCAGAGTTTGGTTGGAGCTGGCAAACGCAGCACAGTTTGAATTTTCTGTTTTCTTTAAGCTGACACTGAACAAAGCTTGATTAGTTACAGCTCCCCATGACTCTGTGTGTGTGTGTGTGTGTGTGTGTGTGTGTGTGTGTGTGTGTGTGTGCACGTCTGTAATGTGTGTGTGTGTGTGTGAGTGTGTGTGAATACCATAGACGGCAAACAGGTTGAGAGGAGGCAGATCTGATCAGACGCACAGCAACAGAGGAGAGAGCGTGGCACAGGCTGAGCAGCAGCAGCACATTGGATTACACACACACCAATACACACACACACACACATGCACACACATGCACACACAAGCTCTGTGGCCAGCAGAACAGCTGGGAGAATTGTGTGTGTGTGTGTGTGTGTGTGTGTGTGTGTGTGTGTGTGTGCCTGACAGCATTTTCTCTTAATGCATGCGTCTGCCTCTGCACGTGCAGGACTGTTTGCCTCAGTGTCGTCCTCTGCTCCTGTGTGTGTGTGTGTGTGTGTGTGTGTGTGTGTGTGTGTGTGTGTTTGTGTGTGTGTGTGTGTGTGAGGCTGTGTAAATATGTATGTGCAGGGAAAGAATGTCCTGTCATCTCCTCAGACAGACAGCATGTGTGTCTCTGCTCCTGGAGGACGATGGAGGAGGAGAAAGCAGCGATCACATGACAGAGAGAGGAGGACGAGGAGATTAATCCAGAGATGAAACTGAGACAGAGGACGGGGGGGGGCTGACATGATCTCAGCAGGAGCTCTCATTCATAATTCACCTCCATGAAAACACTCATTCACACTCTGACCCCCCACAGCACCGCTCACTGGACCCCCCACCTCTGCTGTCCCTCAGTGACACCACTGAGCATGCTCAGTTTGTCCTCACTCTGTGGAGCATGCTCAGTTTGACCTCACTCTGTGGAGCATGCTCAGTAGATCCTGTCTGTTCTGAGCATGCTCAGTTTGACCTCACTCTGTGGAGCATGCTCAGTTTGACCTGACTCTGTGGAGCATGCTCAGTATGTCCTCACTCTGTGGAGCATGCTCAGTTTGTCCTCACTCTGTGGAGCATGCTCAGTTTGACCTGAGTCTGTGGAGCATGCTCAGTTTGTCCTCACTCTGTGGAGCATGCTCAGTTTGTCCTCACTCTGTGGAGCATGCTCAGTTTGACCTGACTCTGTGGAGCATGCTCAGTATGTCCTCACTCTGTGGAGCATGCTCAGTTTGTCCTCACTCTGTGGAGCATGCTCAGTTTGACCTGACTCTGTGGAGCATGCTCAGTTCAGTTTGTCCTCACTCTGTGGAGCATGCTCAGTTTGTCCTGACTGTTCTGAGCATGCTCAGTTTGACCTCACTCTGTGGAGCATGCTCAGTTTGTCCTCACTCTGTGGAGCATGCTCAGTTTGTCCTCACTCTGTGGAGCATGCTCAGTTTGACCTGACTCTGTGGAGCATGCTCAGTTTGTCCTTACTCTGTGGAGCATGCTCAGTTTGTCCTTACTCTGTGGAGCATGCTCAGTTTGACCTCACTCTGTGGAGCATGCTCAGTTTGTCCTCACTCTGTGGAGCATGCTCAGTTGATCCTGTCTGTTCTGAGCATGCTCAGTTGGTCCTGGCTCCATAAATGTCTTTGTTTTGTTTTGTTTTGTCTAAACTCTGATGAGAGACAGTGTAAAGTGTATTTGGATCTGCCCCCCCCTCCTCAGTGGGCTGGTGCTCTGGTTCAACAGTTGCTGGTTAGATTCCCTGCAGCCTCTGGAACATATCTGATCTTTAATTCATGAGTTTTAAAGCTTCCTCTGATAAAAGTCCATGTTTTATTCAGCATAAACAGAGAAAAATGGTTGTTTTAATATTTCTGATTGTATTTCCTGAGTCTGGAGCTCCACTCTAACCCCCCCCCCCCAGAGCTGAGGCGGCTCAGGCCTGTTCACCATGTGTCAGGGCGTCTAAACGCAGCGTCAGAGGAAAAAGCTGAGGAACATTCAGTTCAGAGAGACGGATGAACAGAAGACGCTTTTACCCAGAATTCATTGGGCTCAGAGTCCAGGAACCTTAAAGAGCTTCAGGTGTAAACTTAGGGTCATGGGGGGGGGNGTCTGGAGCTCCACTCTAACCCCCCCCCCCCAGAGCTGAGGCGGCTCAGGCCTGTTCACCATGTGTCAGGGCGTCTAAACGCAGCGTCAGAGGAAAAAGCTGAGGAACATTCAGTTCAGAGAGACGGATGAACAGAAGACGCTTTTACCCAGAATTCATTGGGCTCAGAGTCCAGGAACCTTCCAGACCTTAAAGAGCTTCAGGTGTAAACTTAGGGTCATGGGGGGGGGGGGGGGGGGGGGGGGGGGGGGGGGTGCGTTAAGTGAGCGGTAACATAGACTTCAGTTTGGAGGTTGTTCCCAGAATCCAGTACAGTAGGTGTTTGGGGGGTTGGTCTAAGTCTGACCGACTGAAAGTGAAAACTCTGAGGAGAACATTTAAACAGTGTTAATGTTTACGTTCTGGTTCTGGTTCTGGTTCTGGTTCTGGTCCAGGATCAGTGAAGCTCTTCAGTCCCGGCTCAGAGCGGCGCCGTCACCAGTTTGATTCCCACTGGACTGAAGGCGACTAAATATAGATAAACTAATTAAACACACACACACCAGCCCCACCCACGAGAAAAACCCAGGACCACAGCGAGTCCACGACACGTTAGAGAAAAAATGGCAATAAAATATGAAATTCTTGGGAAATTGTCATAAAGTAAAAAAGCTGTAAAGGGTTAAGTTCGTAACCCTAACTCTCTCCAAAGGCCTGACGTTTCTGTTTAAAACAACATTTTTTTCCTGATCTTTAAATGTAATATTGAAACTTTCTTGGGCCCTGAGTTTTAGATTTTCATGATCTTTTTTAAAAGTAATTTTTAACATCACATCAGAAGAGGAACCTAAAAACAATCCCACCGTAAATTGCACTTGCAATACGGGAAAATGAATGATAGAGCAGTTAGATTATTTTTGCAGGTCGTTCAGCTCTACTTAAAGGTCACATGTACCAACAGCGCCACCACCAGGAGTCATGAAGCAGTGACTGGGTCTCAGTGGAAAGAAAATCTGTTCAGTGTATAAAAAAAAACTTACCAAAGCTGGTTTTTCGTTTTCAAGTTCTAAACTGGTGGATTTTTATACTCTATCAGACAGATGAGTTTCTGTATTGATGTTTTGTTTCACTCTTTTCTAAAAGCTGGACATCAGAAAAATTAATGTGTGTGTGTTTGAAGGATTGTGATTGGTCGTCATGACGACCACACTCCTCCTTAAAGTTGAACATGTGATTAAAATGAGCTGAACTTCATGATTATCAGCCGTTACCGTACTCACGCAGCTGCAGACCTGATGTGACCTTCACTCTGCTGATAATCAGGTCTGTTTTCTGTTTTCTGTCTCAGCGCTGGGACTCTGAAACTGTGTGAATCCTGAAAATGTGGAGTAAAAAGCTGACGGAGCTGCTGAAAGTTTAACCGTCCAAACACTGAGCTCAGAGGAAACTTCAGGATTAGGCTCCGTGACAAGAACAGGGTGTAACTTTGAGACTTTACTCTGGTGTTTCTTTCACAAACTGATGGAAACTGTCGACGAAGTGACTTTAAAAGAAGCTGAGCCAAATGTGCACGACGCCGCTTACGTAACGTTTGGAAGGCGTCGGAGTTATTACACCTTCAGGCTGAAGTTTGGAGAAACTTTCTCTTGTTGTTTCTTACCTGAAGTTTCAGGCGGAGGATCAGGAGTTTGGTTAATCTGGTGTTTGGTAGCTGTTTAATAATGACTCTTAATTGGTAACTCTGCTTTTCCATGACTTTGATGTTCAGTAACTAGAGCTGTGAATTAATGAAATTAATTAAAAACCAATGTCCTGATTGTTTCTGCTCATTGATCTGATTCTTCAT
Organism: Thalassoma bifasciatum; assembly: GCA_008086565.1. Lineage (NCBI taxonomy): Eukaryota > Metazoa > Chordata > Actinopteri > Labriformes > Labridae > Thalassoma > Thalassoma bifasciatum. Next base: position 65,254 of record RPOG01002835.1, read on the forward strand.
TGATTCCTAATGTGAACTTTCCATGAACAAAAGGAGCTGCACAGGTTTTCTGTTTCTTTTAACTGAGTTTATAAGAAAAGAAAATTTAGTTTGGGTTATTAATCTGAATATATCTGGAGTAAAGTAGATGTGTTTGGTGACTCTGGTGTTTGGTGACTCTGGTGTTTGGTGACTCTGGTGTTTGGTGTTTGTTGTTTGGTGACTCTGGTGTTTGGTGACTCTGGTGTTTGGTGACTCTGGTGTTTGGTGACTCTGGTGTTTAGTGACTCTGGTGTTTGGTGACTCTGGTGTTTGGTGACTCTGGTGTTTGNCAAACACCAAACACCAGAGTCACCAAACACCAGAGTCACCAAACACCAGAGTCACCAAACACCAGAGTCAACAAACACCAGAGTCACCAAACACCAGAGTCACCAAACACCAGAGTCAACAAACACCAGAGTCAACAAACACCAGAGTCACCAAACACCAGAGTCACCAAACACCAGAGTCACCAAACACCAGAGTCAACAAACACCAGAGTCACCAAACACATATTTTCATCTACTTTACTCCAGGTATATTCAGATTAATTTACCAATTTCATTTCTTTTCTCATAAACTCAGTTAAAAGAAACAGAAAACCTGTGCAGCTCCTTTTGTTCATGGAAAGTCCACATTAGGAATCAATGAAGAATCAGATCAATGAGCAGAAACAATCAGGACATTGGTTTTAATTAATTTCATTAATTCACAGCTCTAGTTACTGAACATCAAAGTCATGGAAAAGCAGAGTTACCAATTAAGAGTCATTATTAAACAGCCACCAAACACCAGATTAACCAAACTCCTGATCCTCCGCCTGAAACTTCAGGTAAGAAACAACAAGAGAAAGTTTCTCCAAACTTCAGCCTGAAGGTGTAAAAACTCCGACGCCTTCCAAACGTTACGTAAAGCGGCGTCGTGCACATTTGGCTCAGCTTCTTTTAAAGTCACTTCGTCGACAGTTTCCATCAGTTTGTGAAAGAAACACCAGAGTAAAGTCTCAAAGTTACACCCTGTTCTTGTCACGGAGCCTAATCCTGAAGTTTCCTCTGAGCTCAGTGTTTGGACGGTTAAACTTTCAGCAGCTCCGTCAGCTTTTTACTCCACATTTTCAGGATTCACACAGTTTCAGAGTCCCAGCGCTGAGACAGAAAACAGAAAACAGACCTGATTATCAGCAGAGTGAAGGTCACATCAGGTCTGCAGCTGCGTGAGTACGGTAACGGCTGATAATCATGAAGTTCAGCTCATTTTAATCACATGTTCAACTTTAAGGAGGAGTGTTGTTGTCATGACGACCAATCACAATCGTTCAAACACACACACATTAATTTTTCTGATGTCCAGCTTTTAGAAAAGAGTGAAACAAAACATCAAAACAGAAACTCATCTGTCTGATAGAGTATAAAAATCCACCAGTTTAGAACATGAACATGAAAAACCAGCTTTGGTAAGTTTTTTTTTATACACTGAACAGATTTTCTTTCCACTGAGACCCAGTCACTGCCTCATGACTCCTGGTGGTGGCGCTGTTGGTACATGTGACCTTTAAGTAGAGCTGAACGACCTGCAAAAATAATCTAACTGCTCTATCATTCATTTTCCCGTATTGCAAGTGCAATTTACGGTGCGATTGTTTTTAGGTTCCTCTTCTGATGTGATGTTAAAAATTACTTTATTAAAAAAGATCATGAAAATCTAAAACTCAGGGCCCAAGAAAGTTTCAATATTACATTTAAAGATCAGGAAAAAAATGTTGTTTTAAACAGAAACGTCAGGCCTTTGGAGAGAGTTAGGGTTACGAACTTTAACCCTTTACAGCTTTTTTACTTTATGACAATTTCCCAAGAATTTCAAAGTTTATTGCCATTTTTTCTCTAACGTGTCGTGGACTCGCTGTGGCCCTGGGTTTTTCTCGTGGGTGGGGCTGGTGTGTGTGTGTTTAATTAGTTTATCTATATTTAGTCGCCTTCAGTCCAGTGGGAATCAAACTGGTGATGGCAGGACGGCGCCGCTCTGAGCCGGGCCTGAAGAGCTTCACTGATCCTGGACCAGGACCAGAACCAGGACCAGAAACAGAACCAGAACGTAAACATTAACACTGTTTAACTGTTTTCCTCAGAGTTTTCACTTTAAGTCGGTCAGACTTAGACCAACCCCCCCAAACACCTACACCAGGGGGTCCAACCTTTTTCATAAAGGGCCGTACTGGATTCTGGGAACAACCTCCAAACTGAAGTCTATGTTACCGCTCACTTAACGAACCCCCCCCCCCCCCCCATGACCCTAAGTTTACACCTGAAGCTCTTTAAGGTTCCTGGACTCTGAGCCCAATGAATTCTGGGTAAAAGCGTCTTCTGTTCATCCGTCTCTCTGAACTGAATGTTCCTCAGCTTTTTCCTCTGACGCTGCGTTTAGACGCCCTGACACATGGTGAACAGGCCTGAGCCGCC
>RPOG01002835.1:69303-79495 GCA_008086565.1 Thalassoma bifasciatum
CACACACACACACACACACACACACACACACACACACACACACACACACACACATAAACACACACGGAAGCTGAAAATATGCAGATTTTCCTCATTAACTGATTAACATTAGCCTCCTAAGACCAGACCACAAACAATCAACTGTACATTCCTGCAACAAAACACAGCTTAACACTCAATGAGTGTAACACACACACACACACACACACACACACACACACACACACACACACACACACACACGCTGCAAGAACTCTTCAGGGCACAGAAACTCCACGACGTCCTCCCATTGATACCAACCCTCATCTTAAGAGGCAGCAGTCGGACTAAATGTGGCTGAACTTGAGTAAATACACACACATACACACACACACACACACACACACACACACACACACACACACACACACACACACACACACACACACACACACACACACACACACACACACACACACACACTAACCCCCGCCCCCCAGGAGTCTTAAGGCCTTAGTCAGCATCTGTGTGTCCGTGCGTGGGCCTGTTCCCTGGCAGAGAGAGAGGAAAAAATACCTTCCCATATGATGTAAACACCAAACTGCCTGTAAGTGTGTGTGTGTGTGTGTGTGTGTGTGTGTGTGTGTGTGTGTGTGTGTGTGTGTGTGTGTGTGTGTGTGTGTGTGTGACTGGCAATCCCTCGGATAGGATTCACTCTCTGTGACAGTTTTCCAAGTTTTTCCACAACTCTGTGCAGTTTCTTTTGAGAGATAAGTTTCCATTTTGTTTCCTCGGCGCACGAAAACAGTCTGAGCGAACAACGTAGAGATAAAACCAGAGTCTGTTTATAGAGCGAACAGATAAAACCAGAGTCTGTTTATAGAGCGAACAGATAAAACCAGAGTCTGTTTATAGAGCGAACAGCATAGAGATAAAACCAGAGTCTGTTTATAGAGCGAACAGATAAAACCAGAGTCAGTTTATAGAGCAAACAGCATAGAGATAAAACCAGAGTCTGTTTATAGAGCGAACAACGTAGAGATAAATTCAGAGTCTGTTTATAGAGCGAACAGCGTAGAGATAAAACCAGAGTCTGTTTATAGAGCGAACAGCGTAGAGATAAAACCAGAGTCAGTTTATAGAGCGAACAGCATAGAGATAAAACCAGAGTCTGTTTATAGAGCGAACAGCATAGAGATAAAACCAGAGTCTGTTTATAGAGCGAACAGATAAAACCAGAGTCTGTTTATAGAGCGAACAGCGTAGTCTATTTTGGTCTCAGACAAATATCTCGCTTGTCCATAGAGATAAAACCAGAGTCTGTTTATAGAGCGAACAGATAAAACCAGAGTCTGTTTATAGAGCGAACAGATAAAACCAGAGTCTGTTTATAGAGCGAACAGATAAAACCAGAGTCTGTTTATAGAGCGAACAACGTAGAGATAAAACCAGAGTCTGTTTATAGAGCGAACAGCGTAGAGATAAAACCAGAGTCTGTTTATTTTATTACATTATTTTATGTTATATTATATTTAATTCTTTTATTTTTTTTATCTTATATTACATCATATTATTTTATATTTTATTATATATTCCTGTCTCTGAGCTGAACTGACTCAAACTTCTGTTAAACTGGAACAAACTTCAGGCTGATGCTGTTTCTAATGTCAGGTTGTTGCTAGGCAACTATGTCACAAAACCCCTGTGACCTCACGACCTCGCCAAGTCTGCTGCAACTTTCCCCGTCTCACACTCCTCTGAGTGTGTGTGTGTGTGTGTGTGTGTGTGTGTGTGTGTGTGTGTGTGTGTGTGTGTGTGTGTGTGTGTGTGTGTGTGTGATAACTGAAACCAATGGTGCGACTGCCGCATAGCAACTGAGAACAGCTGTGATTTCACTCTGCGTTAGTGTGTGTGTGTGTATACGTGTGTGTGTGTGTATACGTGTGTGTGAGTATACGTGTGTGTGTGTATACGTGTGTGTGTGTGAGACAGTTTTGTTTGTGTGTGTTCGTGTCCGCGTGAAGCCGCCGTCACTGCTCATCTCTGCAAACACCCACAACAACATAATATGGCAGAGAGTCAATTCCTCAGCGTGAGAGACTCAATCAGCCAAAAGACACACACACACACACACACACACACACACACACAAACACACACACACACACACACACACAGTTGTTTCCCTGAGGATTCATTCATGTAAAACCGTTATTCAAAGCTCCTCCCCCTGATTCATCTGTGAAACCAAACGCTCGTCTTTGTGTGTGAGTGTGTGTGTGTGTGTGTGTGTTTGTGTGTGTGTGTGTGTGTGTGTGTGTCTGCGTGTGTGTGTGTGCGTCTCTCCTCCAGGAGAGTTTTGTCCTTGGCCTAACGACCTGTGCCCCCCCCTGAGCCCCCTCCATCAAACACCTGGGGCGGGTTTTCCTGCCACTGCGTCCAATCAGGAGCATCGTGAGTTAATGACATCAGTTAGTGAGGATCTTTAGGAGCGGCTCCTCGAGGTGAGAGAGAGAGAGAGGCTCTCTCTCTCTCTCTCTCTCTCTCTCTCTCTCTCTCTCTCTCTCTCTCTCTCTCAGAGAGAGAGGGAGAGAGAGAGGGAGAGAGAGAGAGAGAGAGGGAGAGACTGAGAGAGAGAGGGCGAGAGAGACTGAGAGAGAGAGGGCGAGCGAGCTCTTATTGTTATGATGATGAAGTGTTATATGAAGGGCCATCAGAGGAGAGCCCCTTAATGAAAGTGGAGCAGAGAGCAGCAGCAGCAGCAGCAGCAGCAGCGGCGGCGGCGGCGGCGAGGAGAGAAACTGAGCTAAAAGGAGAATAAAATTACAGCAGGCACCAGGAGAGAGAGAGAGAGAGAGAGAGAGAGAGAGAGAGAGAGAGAGAGAGAGATGCTGGAGCTGAATATTCAGCATCTGTGTCCAGACTTGCTGACTCTTGTGTTCATGCTCTGAATGTAGAGGTAGACGGCGGCGGCGGCGTCGAGCACGGGGAACTGCTGTAAAAGAGCAGAAGAAGAAGAAGAAAGGAGGAGGAGTGAAAAGAGGAGGATGCCTCTGTCGGCTCCTTTCATGGGTTCGTGTTTATCTCTGCAGGAATGTTGGCGTGTGTTTGTGCGAGTGTGAACGCCGGAGTTTCCCTCGCCATTTGGTGAAAGCGTGGGCGCCCTGCCTCAGAGGAAAATTCCAGCTGCTCCCACGCCGCCGCCGTAAATCAGCGTGGCGGGATGTCCGACGCTCTCTGTGAATAACTCCTCGCTCTCCTTCTTGTTGTTTCCTCTCGCTGTCACGTCAGCTTCAGTCAGTGTTTCACTACATTTCCCATGATGCTTTGTTGTGAGGCCCATTCCTGTCTCTCCTGGTCTGAATCTGCAGCTCTGGGAAAGTTTCTCACTCTCTCAAATGTGTTTTCAGTGTTTGGTGTTTCAGATCTTCAGCTCTGACTCTGTTTCTCTGAAAACAGCAGATTCACTTTTATTCGTCTGTTTGTCTGTTTCTTTTCTCTGGAGCAGAGACTGAGTTTAACTTTCAGATATTGTGAAATGATTCTGGATTCACCAGTGGGTGAATGAATGTTGTTTTGAAAGATTTGTAGACGCCTTGTTTTTGTCCGTCAGATGTTTCAGAGGAAAAGTGGATCAGAGAGAGAAAGATCTGTGACTGTTTGACCTCATTGTGGTTTTGGAGGTGAATCTTTATGGTCTGGTCTCTGGAAAGTTCTGGTCTTGGGAAAGTTCTGGTCTCGGGAAAGTTCTGGTCTTGGGAAAGTTCTGGTCTCGGGAAAGTTCTGGTTTTGGGAAAGTTCTGGTCCTGAGTTTGTCTCCACTGAACTTAATGAAATAAAAGTAAAACTCTTTGATCTCTGGATGTAAACGAAGTGAAAAATCTCTTGTGAGGTGATGTTTTGTTTTGTTGTGTTTCATTGACTGAAGTCGTTCCACTAAACAAAGTTTTGAGTTGTTTTGAACCTTGAGCTTGCCGTAGTTGTGCTGAAGTCACTTCCTGAGAAAGATCTGCTCTTTGCTCTGAAACCTGAAGAGGAACAAACTTCATTTAAATCTGAATGTTTCAGCTGAAAATCAACTCTGGAGCTCGAACTGTTTGTCAGAGGAAAGTTTTTAAAGTTTCAGGAAAAAGCTGCAGAAAAAGGAGGAGAGTTAATCTGAGGACGAGTTTCTGTCCAAACTTTCTTTAACCTTCATTAAAACTGAGCAGCTGCTCTGATCACAGCTTTTCCTCCATGGGGGGGTCACAGCGTCCAGACAAACACAGAAAAACAAAAAAACACTGAGATCTTTCTTTATTTGCTCTTAAAAAAAACAAAACTTCAGCGTCAAAGCAGCCGCTTCAGTCTGAGCCACAGAAAAACAGAAAAACCTGGGTGAGCGTTTGGAAAGAGACGCTTTTCTGCCTCATTCAGCTCTGACCTCGGACAGAAAATAATCCACAAACACTCGTTAAAACCCACAGACTTTATTTTTAGAAACCCAAGAAAACGGAGCATTAGCAGGATCAGAGACTTTAATAAAAACTGAGCAGAGGATGAAGAGGAGGACGAGGACGAGGACGAGGCTGCACCCAGCAGGTGATGACGGACAGGAGCAGGCGCTGATGCAGCTCAACGCCATCACTGAGACACCGCCAAGGTTATGGAGGTGACGGAGGTGATGGAGCTGATGCATGTGGCTACACCTTAATCAGGAGCTGGTGTGGAAACATAGGAACAGACGTGGTTCTGCTGACGCTCAGGGGAAAATGCTTCAGTCTCTGCACATGCTGCTTCACGCTGCTTCACGCTGCTTCACGCCGCCATCTTTCCCGCTCACAGCAGCAAAATCACATTTGAAAGTTTGTGGAGACGGAGACGCGTCAGCGTTTGTTCTGAGACGCGTCAGCGTTTGTTCTGAGACGCGTCAGCGTCTCTGCGTCTCTGCAGGTTTATTGTTGTCAAACTCACTTTATCTTCCAGAGCCGGTTCTTCAGGGACGTTTCTGCAAAACTTCAACGCTCAGAGACTCAGAGAAACCAGGGAATCAAATCTGTGTGTGTGTGTGTGTGTGTGTGTGTGTGTGTGTGTGTGTGTGTGTGTGTGTGTGTGTGTGTGTGTGTGTGTGTGTGTGTGTGTGTGTGTGTGTATGTGTGTGTGTGTGTGTGTGTGTGTGTGTGTCCATGGTCAGGCTGATCTGTGTGAATCACAGCAGCTGTTGTTGAGGACGTTTTCTTGAGGAGTTGAAACATTCTCATGTTTTTCTTTTCGCTCATGAACAAAATAAAAACCTGTGTGACCCAGTGAACGGTGCGTTCAGGGTCACACAGGTTTGTAGTTTTCTGGAAACTTCAGCAGCTGAAGGACTGAGCTCAGAGCTGAGTTTGTTCTGAGGCAAAATTAAATCAGAGTTTAAGATTTTTTTATTTTCTGGTTTAAACTCTTGTTTCATGGTTTCATGTTCAAACAGAGGAACAGAAGTTTTTACCTCAAACGTCTCAGAGACTGAAAACTGATGAAGTCAAAGAGACGACAAGTTTGTTTCTGTCAGGCCTGAATATGGCGAGTGTGAATGCTGCGTGTTGTTGGCGTGTTGTTGGCGTGTTGTTGGCGTGTTGTTGGTGTGTATATGGCGAGCGCGAATGCTGCGTGTTGTTGGTGTGTTGTTGGTGTGTATATGGCGAGCGCGAATGCTGCGTGTTGTTGGCGTGTTGTCGGCGTGTTGTTGGCGTGTTGTTGGCGTGTTGTTGGTGTGTATATGGCGAGCGTGAATGCTGCGTGTTGTTAGCGTGTTGTTGGCGTGTTGTTGGTGTGTATATGGCGAGCGTGAATGCTGCGTGTTGTCGGCGTGTTGTTGGCGTGTTGTTAGCGTGTTGTTGGCGTGTTTGTTGGTGTGTTGTTAGCGTGTTGTTGGCGTGTTGTTGGTGTGTATATGGCGAGCGTGAATGCTGCGTGTTTATTGATCTAAACTTAAGGTCACGGTCTTTAAGTCTCTGAATGATGAACAGGTTCACTCTGATTGGCTGGTTTCAGCTCTGAAAACAAACGCTGCCCCCTGTGGGTCTGGATGATCACAGCTTCGTGAATCATCTCAAATTAGATTGAATCAGTTTTTCTGGATTAACATGTTTCTAAAAACCAGAGAGAAGGAGATTTGTTTCTTTAACTCCCAGCTACGTGTGGCCTGAATCTGTTTCCATAGAAACCAAGGTCATTGGGGGGGGGGGGGGTAGAGGACACTCATCCATCAGACAAACGTGACGTGAGGCTGAAGTTCCTCAGAGTTTGCTCATGGGCAGAGGCAGGCGTTTAGTGACAGATGTTGAAGAGCTCCAGTAAAAATCTTCAGAGCGTTTTCCTGCAGCCGCCATGATTAACGCCACATGTGACCTCGGGCTCTTACATTAACCCCCCCCCCCCCACGGTCACATGAAGGAAGAGCTGTCATACGTGTCAGAGTCAGACATGTCAAACCCGCTCTGCCGTTTCCTCGTCCTGAAGCACAGCGACGCTCTGAGCTAATTGCTAATGACAGAATGAAAGCGGCGATGTGGTTATGATGTCATCGGTGTGGAGGTCAAACGCTCTTTTCTCCGTGAGGAAACACGCCGATGTTCACTCGTTACCATAGAAGAAGAAACATCCGGAGCCAAAAAGACGGTTCAGATTAAACCGGAGCCAAACGGAAACTTTGATCTGGTTCTGGAAACAAACAAAGCTTCAGGGTCGACGCCACGCTCAAGGTCGACACCACGCTCAGGGTCAACGCCACGCTCAAGGTCGACGCCACGCTCTGGGTCGACGCCACGCTCAAGGTCGACGCCACGCTCAAGGTCGACGCCACGCTCAGGGTCGACGCCACGCTCAGGGTCGACGCAACGCTCAAGGTCGACGCCACGCTCAAGGTCGACGCCACGCTCAGGGTCGACGCCACGCTCAAGGTCGACGCCACGCTCTGGGTCGACGCCACGCTCAAGGTCGACGCCACGCTCAAGGTCGACGCCACGCTCAAGGTCGACGCCACACTCTGATGGGGTGATGACCTCCTCTGTGTGTGTGTCGTTGGCGTGATGACCTCCTCTGTCTGCGTGTCGTTGGCGTGATGACCTCCTCTGTCTGTGTGTGGTTGGCGTGATGACCTCCTCTGTCTGTGTGTGGTTGGCGTGATGACCTCCTCTGTCTGTGTGTCGTTGGCGTGATGACCTCCTCTGTGTGCGTGTCGTTGGCGTGATGACGTCCTCTGTGTGCGTGTCGTTGGCGTGATGACGTCCTCTGTGTGCGTGTCGTTGGCGTGATGACCTCCTCTGTCTGTGACAGCAACCGCACTACTGGACCTCTGTCTGTGTGTGGTTGGCGTGATGACCTCCTCTGTCTGTGTGTCGTTGGCGTGATGACCTCCTCTGTCTGTGTGTCGTTGGCGTGATGACCTCCTCTGTCTGTGTGTCGTTGGCGTGATGACCTCCTCTGTCTGCGTGTCGTTGGCGTTGTTGGCGTCCACTGAAGTTGTCGTGTGTTAGTTTGTTGATCTTGATCGTCTGATTGGTCCAAATCTGCAGCAGCTCAAAGATCAGAGCGGCGAGCAGCAGCCAGAGGGGGCGGAGCTCTGGACGCTGTTGTTGCCATGGTTTTAGTTATGGGACAAACTGAGGCCAGAACTGAGGCTGTTAGTTAAAGATAAGGAGGAGAGCTGGGGGGGTTATTCTGCTGCCTGTTCTTCTGACTGTAGGAGGTTTAAACACACTCAGCTCCTCTTTCTCCTCCTCCTCCTCCTCCTCCTCCTCCTCCTCTTCCTCCTCCTCCTGTTCCTCCTCCTGTTCCTGCTCCTTTTCACTCTTTCATTAAATCCATGGACTGATTTAGACACAAACGTCCTGGTTCTGTGTTGTTGTGTTTTTGTGTTTTTGTGTTGTAGTTTTTTAAAGCTGCTGTTGTCGTTGTGATTATCAGCGTTTACTCAGTTTCCTCAGGAGTTTAATAAAAACCAGAGTTTATGGTTTTATTTGCTCCATCAGTCACAGAGAAACGTTTAATTCAGAGACGCTAAAAGGAGAGAAACACATTCATGTTATTTCCTGTTTTCACTCAGGACGGTGGAGAGTGCTGTGGTTTTTTCTTCAGCCTGTTTGTCTTTAGTTCATCAGCAATGAGTTAAACGACCTCACAGCTTCAGATTAACTCTCAGCTTCAGCTGGAACCAGCTCCATGAAGAACGAACGTGAACGAACGTGAACGAACGTGAACGAACGTGAACGAACGTGAGCGAACGTGAACGAACGTGAACGAACGTGAGCGAACGTGAACGAACGTGAACGTACGTGAACGAACGTGAGCGAACGTGAACGAACGTGAACGAACGTGAGCGAACGTGAGCGAACGTAAGCGAACGTAAGCGAACGTGAACGAACGTGAACGAACGTGAACGTACGTGAGTGAACGTGAACGAACGTAAGCGAACGTGTACGAACGTGAACGAACGTGAACGTACGTGAGTGAACGTGAACGAACGTGAGCGAACGTGAACGTACGTGAGCGAACGTGAACGAACGTGAGCGAACGTGAACGAACGTGAACGAACGTGAACGTACGTGAGTGAACGTGAACGAACGTGAGCGAACGAGAACGAACGTAAGCGAACGTGAACGAACGTGAACGAACGTGAACGAACGTGAACGTACGTGAGCGAACGTGAACGAACGTAAGCGAACGTGTACGAACGTGAGCGAACGTGAACGAACGTAAGCGAACGTGTACGAACGTGAGTGAACGTGTACGAACGTAAGCGAACGTGAACGAACGTGAACGAACCTGAACGTACGTGAGCGAACGTGAACGAACGTGAGCGAACGTGAACGAACGTGAACGAACGTGACAACGTGAGTGAACGTGAACGAACGTGAGCGAACGTGAACGTACGTGAGCGAACGTGAACGAACGTGAACGAACGTGAGCCAACGTGAACGAACGTGAACGAACGTGACAACGTGAGTGAACGTGAACGAACGTGAGCGAACGTGAACGTACGTGAGCGAACGTGAACGAACGTGAACGAACGTGAGCCAACGTGAACGAACGTGAACGAACGTGAACGTACGTGAGCGAACGTGAACGAACGTGAGCCAACGTGAACGAACGTGAACGAACGTAAGCGAACGTGTACGAACGTGAGCGAACGTGAACGAACGTAAGCGAACGTGAACGAACGTGAACGAACCTGAACGTACGTGAGCGAACGTGAACGAACGTGAGCGAACGTGAACGAACGTGAACGAACGTGACAACGTGAGTGAACGTGAACGAACGTGAGCGAACGTGAACGTACGTGAGCGAACGTGAACGAACGTGAACGAACGTGAGCCAACGTGAACGAACGTGAACGAACGTGAACGTACGTGAGCGAACGTGAACGAACGTGAGCCAACGTGAACGAACGTGAACGAACGTGAACGTACGTGAATGAACCTGAACGAACGTGAGCCAACGTGAACGAACCTGAACGAACGTGAACGAACGTTTGTTTGCTCCTCAGTGTTTCAGTGTCATTAGCGTGAAGATTGGAGCCAAGTTTATTTTAGACTCAACTGCAGCAGCCAGCACACACACACACACACACACACTCACACACACACACACACACACACACTAACACACACACACACACACACACACACACACACACACACCTTCAAGTGTTGCAGCCTTAGCTCACTGAAGTGTGTGTGTGTGTGTGTCTGTGTGTGTGTGTGTGTGTGTGTACAGTTTCTCCTCCTCTGGATCATTTTTCAGTCTGAAAGTTCTGGGTCTCTGTTCCCTGAGTGACCGGTTTGTTCTGTCCCTGCTGGATCAGTTTACTTTAGTTTGGTTAAGTTTGGTTTAGATCAGTTTATATTAGTGTAGTTTGGTTAAGTTTGGTTAAGTTTGGTTTATATCAATGTAGTTTGGTTTATATCAGTGTTGTTTGGTTTATATCAATGTAGTTTGGTTTATATCAGTGTAGTTTGGTTTATATCAGTGTAGTTTGGTTAAGTTTGGTTTATATCAATGTAGTTTGGTTTATATCAGTGTAGTTTGGTTTATATCAGTGTAGTTTGGTTTATATCAGTGTAGTTTTGTTTATATCAGTGTAGTTTGGTTTATATCAGTGTAGTTTGGTTTATATCAGTGTAGTTTGGTTGTTATCAGTGTAGTTTGGTTTATATCAGTGTAGTTTAGTTGTTATCAGTGTAGTTTGGTT
>RPOG01002836.1:0-26910 GCA_008086565.1 Thalassoma bifasciatum
TTTTTTTTTTTTTTTTATACAAACAGGACATAATGACTTGCTTAGGTTTCAGTTTTTGCTGTATGAATCCTGAAAGCCAGATTTCCACTTAAGACATAGTCCTGGGTTTGTCTGCAACAGCAGCACTGAATACTGCAGTACGTTATCTATCCTATTTGAAGGAAAAATGTACAAAATAAACTGGCTGCTCACTGTAAACATTCTCTTGGCAATCGATAAACTTGCAATCTTTTTACGATTGTCAGCCCCTATCTCTTCAATCTGTTTCATAACCTGTTAAAAATCCCTCAAAGTTTGTTCAAGAGGAACAAAAAACATTGTTGCAATGTCATTCTGATTCAGTCTTCCTACAGGAAATTAGGATTCATCTGAAGCTGACTCACTCCTGCTGCTGCCTGAGCCGCCCCTGTTTTTAGTCTTTCTACAGGAGCCCTCACACTGATGCAGTGGGGCTGTTGTTCAGGTTGTGGGTGTACTGATAGACAGCCATGCTTCTCTTAACCAGTAACTGGACCACTCTGCCTCATGGCCTTCACCATCTGTGTCTAACACACTCACAAACACACAGATGCTCACGCTGCACGCCCACCACTCACCTTATCAAATTGCTTCAAACATGCATCATGTTTGGTAAACTGGACATAAATAAACATATATACTAAGCAGCTTTAAACGTATGCACACACACAAACAAACAGATGTGAGCACACACTCATACAGCCAACATTTCCTCCCTTCAGCCCTTCCTGAGCTTTAATTATTCAACACCTCACATCTTGCTGCCTTCCAAATCTACCTGGCAACCCTTCAGGCTGTGTGTGTGTGAGTGTGTGTTTCAGTGTGTGTGCCTACCTGGCAGACTACTCAGCCAGCCACAGTGAACAGATGGTCCTCCAGCAGGTAATAATGACCCAAGACAAACTCTTAAATTGATTATGCCTTAGTGAGGGCAGAGATACAAAGTATCACTGCCACAGGGAGAGAGACACAAAGAGAGAGCGACAGCCAGTCTCAACGCTGAGTCTTCATCCAAACATGTGAGGTAATAATTTAGACAAGCAGAAAGAAGAGAGGAGAATTTTACAAAAGATTGTGATGCCATGAAGCTGTTTTGAAAATTACAAGCAACAGATTTGCAACAGTAAGCTTAGTGCAACTGGTTCTGTATCATTTTCACTCATAATTTAAATCTCGCCATCTATTTAAGTGAGCTTTAAAAAGTCTCCGACCACAGGCCAGATCCAGACTGAGACACCCGAGACCTTGAACTTTTGATACCACTTTGTGTGTCATACCTCAAATCCTAGTGGTGCAGCTTTTCCTGCCTTTACGGTAATACTTAAAGCAGCATTAGGAAATCTCTCATAAGGAAACCCTTTCTTTATTCTTCAAATAAATAAATAATAAAAAACATGTATATGTAAGACATCCTTGGTACATGCATATTATTATAGTGGATGAATATTCCAGCTTTGTTTATGTATAACTTTTTTGATTAGGCAGATGATTCTTCTTGTGTTTTTCATGTTAAATTGCTGAGAGGTTATCGATCAGATTTCCGTACGCCAGTCACAACTCTAATTAACTCTTATTTAGTGTACCTCCATATATTCTATCCTGAGGGAAAAAGCACACTCACTTCACCTTTAAAGAAGTGTGCATTGTTTTTAAAACCACCATCACTGTTGCAGATTGCAGATTTATTTGCTTGTTTCCCTCCCGAGAGGAGGATATGTTTTTAAAATTTCAAACTTCTGTGCAGAATTTTCCTGACATCTAGGTGGGAAACTGTGCTGCTCACAGTCAGAGAAATAAACAAGGACTAAGAGATGAAGGTGAAATGAAGCAACAGCAGACAGAAAGATGGAGAGAGAGAGAGAGAGAGAACTGGACGTCAAAACCTCATTCAACCCTGAGGCAACAGGTAATTAAGATATAAACACTTTCCCTAAGAATTGGAGCAAATGAGGAACACACAGCGGGCAGAGTGCCCCTCCTGCAGTACACACATGGAAGTAGATGGCCACATAAGCCACCCGTTAAACACTGCAGCACGAGCCCCAGTGTAGCATATGACAGGCAGGAGGGCGTGTTAAAGCCTTCAGGAAGGGGGAAAGGGACTCTAGCGCTACCTGGATGGGATTGGTCAACCAGAATGCATTATTCAGAAACCAACAGATTAGCATGATTTAGTATCAAGGTGAAGGATAAGCTGGTAGTTGGCAGATCATCTGGCTTGTGGTTGAAAAGTTTCAAGATGCCGAAGTGCTTAACATATGTTTACGATCAAAGACTGTGCATCCTCAATGACTTTTTACAGGATCTGAAATGTCAAAGTTCTGAAAAGTCTTCCCAGGCTGTCTTTTAATACTACATTGGATCAGTATTTCTCCAAAGACCTGTTTCCTGGCTGAGCAGAGTAGCTTTAAAATAAAACCATCCATTCACTCGAACCAATACTAACACAATTCTCCAAACCTGTATCTATACGACATAACTCTGAGCTGTCCGCTGCAAACGGTACAAATGAAATCTTGAGAAACCACATTCAAACTGTTCTGTACCGCTCTGTGCCGCCAATACTAATGAAATTCTCTGAAACAGCCTTTTGGCCAAAACACACTCTCTGCTGAGGGATGTCAGTGTTTCAGGACAGCATGTTCCTCTGCCTGTCTGTCCTGGTGAAACTGCCCTGGGCGCTCAAACAAACCATTATTCTTCTCAATAAACCAAGTGAAAATGGTAAAAAAGGATAACCCACACAACAATTGAGGCATAATAAAACCCTGCAAAGGAGATAGGCACTGCTGGTCAGTGGGTATTGAGCAATGATGGCAGATTAAACCTCTTACAATTTGAAGGATTTGCTTGAGCTGCTCGGTGACAGGGCTGAGAGTGAGGGGATGGAAGCTAAGAAAAGAATCAGGTCTCTTTGTGAAGGAAATCTATCAAAAACGTGTTTTCCTTATGCTTTACGTTCAAAACTGTTTGTGTCATACTAACCTGGAGTTAAAATGTGGCATAAATGCTGCTGCCAAGCTACTGACAAAAGCATGTAGAGGATCTCCTGTTACCTCAACTTTCATGTCTTTGCACTGGTCTCTACTGAATCTTAAAATCCAGTTTACGACCCGTGTTAGTGCATAGAGATTTGCCTGTTTAAACACCAGCTTATGTTGGAGTATGTCTGAGGCCCCGTTTAAATAATGTTTCACTATGTTTCATCTAAAATGCATAAAAAGCAGTGAAAAAAAAATCTGTATTTATATGAAAATGCTGAGGGACTAAAAACATTGTAGTATGCATACCAGGCCTGTAGTTGACAATATACCTGTGACGGCTGCATACACAACAAAGGTTTACAGTCCAAAGTAGAAGTGTACTGATCATCTGGCTAACACGATGAATGCTTCTCGGCTGATTGCAGAAGTGGAGCAACAGATGCACATTTCTTTGAAAGGCTGTCAAAAGAATGCAAAAAATGTTCTTTTATGTCAGACAACAAGACATCAATAGTCAAGAGGCAGTCAGTAGATTTAGCAGCACAAACATGGCACAGCTTTCCCCCATTGTTACTGATGTATTTGTCTGGTTCATGCATGGCAATTTAAGTTGCCACAGTTAAAGACTGAAAACTCTGGCTTGCTGCTTACATGGCTACGGGGACGATGGTGTTTCAGGAAAATCTCACCCCACTGCCATTTCCAAAAAATTTCGTTAAAGGTCAGCTAAAACACCATTTCCATGTTAACAAGAGGCCGGAACGCAACAATACCAATGCCTTTCATCTTAAAACTGTTGTTGTGAACGAGCGCCTTAATAAAAGACAAATGATCCTAGTGTCAGGTATATTTGATACAGACTCAAAATCCAATTCCTGTGATGAAGGGACAACCAAGGACAGTTCTGTTCAACTATATTCAACTGCATGTACAACATCAACAACACCTTTAGGTCTGCATGGCTTAAAAGAGTATCAGAATTTCTTGTGAAGACGTCCTATATACCAGCAAATGTATAACATGACCTGAATTTTAGTGCAGGTCAGAGGGTACTCTGCTCATGTCCTAAGTTACTGCAAGTCTGGTGCTGATAATATGGGGTCTGTATTTATACAGTAGTTTAGACTGTTATCCTCTGCTGTATTTTTTAAGGTGATGTACAGTTCAGATCACCTGAAGCAATGCCTGTATCAGTCGGGAGCATCATGTGGATCTTCTCTTCCCCACCTGTAACTGGGCACAGGACACTACTGTCTGTTATCAGTTCGTAGTACATCATTTTGTGTGACTTGCAGCCGTCTGGACCTGACAAACTTTGCGTGACGTTGGTTGCATTTGATCAAAACTGCAGCAAAGCAGTGTCAAATTGTCTCTTTCAGCATGTTTACTCTGCTTCAACATGATGTCTCTGTATCAGAGTTTAAGGAAATGCAAACTGTCAGTCATCTTCCTCTTCATCAGCTGATGCTCCCTCAGGCTAAAGCTAAAGTACCTGCCACTAAACTTTTAGCCTCATCGCGCTAAGTTTGAGTGTTTTTAACGGTGGTTGTTTGTTTCAAGGTGTTCAGTTTAATTCTGAGGAAATGAACTGGAGGTACAACTTCACTGTCTGTCTTCACTGAGTGCTGTCAGCTCATTCTTCAAAATGACAAATGAGTATGCAAAAAGTAAATTATGTGGTGGTCTCACTCATCACTTATTGTCATCACCCAACACCCTGTGTTGCCATTACACTTTTACCCTAAATAAAGCAATATATTTGAAGTTTTGATGAAGTACAATTACACCTTGCCTATGTTCCTATTACAACTGGAATTGCACATGACCTGAGTAAAATATTGTCCTGTGAGATTAAATTAGCTGAATGTGGAAGAAGGAAGGAGGACTGTAACTAGCAGTAACCATGGATATCACAAACATTTTAAAAGCTGAAGTGGCATTTGATGGGTGTTACTGTTGGCGCTGATTTTGTCAACAGATGAAGGCAGAGGACATTAAAATATGAACACAAGCTTTCTGAAACGTGAATTGTGTTTGATCAAAGCTACAGCAAAGTGGCGTCAAATAACAAGTTTCAGCGGGCCTAAACATGATGGCTGTATCAATGTTTGAGAAAACCCAAACATCCAGTCATCCTCCTTTGCTGACTATTAGCCCCACAGTGTTAAGTTGTGGTGTTTTTTTAACAGGTGTTCATTTGAATTCTGAGTGGATGAACAGGAAAAAATACTTAGCCATTTGTCTTCAGGCTGACTCATTGAGAGCTATCAGTTGATTCATAAAAACAACAAGTAACTCTATAAAAGTAAAATGTGTAGTGGTTAGTTTTTTGGTTCATCTGAACAACTAAGGATTCAATTCAGTTTGATTTTTGCCCAGCTTGAAGACTCATCCCAGAATGATTCAGCATAATGATATTTTTTTTCTTTTTTTACTTGAAGCCATGGTCTGTGCATTTCTGCTTGGCAATGGGTTCATGTTCTTCTTTCAAAATCTAAGAAATATAAATAAGAAAAAAACAAATCTCTGTCACAGTCTTTTTTTAAATCATGGATTATAAACAAGCAAATATAAAAGTAAGACTACTTCTGGATGATTACATCTAAAGTCCTCAAATAACCTCAGGGGTAATAATAAATGCACTTTGAATTTAGTCACTAATAGTTCAATTTTCATCCATATAATGAAGCTGTTATTTTCAGAAATGTTATACTTTTACATAATTGAAAGAACATTGAGACTAAGGATAAACACTTTCATTTTGATGAGTTAACTCATTAAATAAAAGGTTAGCAGCAGTTAAGAAGTGACTCTTTTCATCAAAGCTTTTCTATAATTAACTCATTGACTGATAGTTTTCGATTGATATGTCAAAAGGCTTATTTATTGAATGATTATATAAAAACTGAAGTCACGAAAAATGCCACACAAGTAATTACCACTCTTTGTTTGTGGCTCTACAGATTAGATGATGTTCAGTTATGCTGCAGCCTGAAGCTTCATTTTCTCTGTTTCAGTCTAATATCCTGTATTTATCCAGCAGCTAACTGCTGAAAACTGCACAGTTATATGTGTGATTAAGCCACACAAGCATCTTCAGTCCTGCACTTTATTAGTCAAACAGCAAGACACAAAACGAACATGAGATCCAAGCACCATCAAACTCTGAGCGTGACTGTGTTGTTCTGACCCATTTCCCAGCCTGAGAAGCTCTGGCACCAGCAGCCCGCCTGCTGAGCTGCGGGGCACTTGGCTGCTGGTGAGATGGCTCTGTCTGATAATGTGTTGGCTGGGCCGCTGTTAACTTGGGCTGGGATCTGTCTCCGTGGCCATCTGGACTGCTGCTCCATCTAGTTCCCCCACTTTGATCTCTTCATCTCCATCTGTCTGACTGACTTGACCCATTGACTGACTTTGTATGCATGCGTCTGACTCACTATACATCTCTCTGACTGACTGACACGGGAGCAGACTGGGTTCATGGGTTTCTATTTGTCAGTCAGACTCATTTACACATCTATTAGACTTAACTCAGAGTGAAATGTCAAATGGCTTTTCCATCAAAATAACTGAGGGGAGCACTGCAAAAACAGTGTGTGGCTTTTGGGGCTGTTTCATTCCTACAAATTAGATTAGTTTAGTTCTCATTCGACCCATGATGGGTAAAGTCCAAGTTAATCTGATGTTCTGGTTATATTTGCTGGTAATTCAAATGGGGAACATCCAAACATCTGGAACAAATTCAGCTACATTTTGTACAAATGAGCCATATCCAGTAAGGTCCAGTTTTCAAACACCAGCTCAAGTAGCCTCACACAGGCAGAATGGAATTACCAGCATCTTCAATATGGCTAAAACTGGCACCAGGCATTTAAAAGGAGTGTTTTACAAAGTCCTGCAACTGCACCAACAGCACATGCCCCAACATAAACACAATCTGGATGATATCTTATTTTTAATTATAATGACCAGGTAAGATCAGCTGATGTGCGTCTAAGGCCCAACCCTGGTGTGAATGTGATTTTTTTTCTAATTCTGGCCTGTCAGTGATCCAGAGCTCTTACTGAAGACACTGAGATGCAGTATTCACACTGGAGTTACCTTCTCAGTTTGAACTACATATATGGATGCAAATGGCCAAATCCACTTAGATTATTCGGAACCAGCCTGAAAGTTTCTCCAAGACCACAAGACAAGCAGAAATGTGAACAAAGCTACAGTGTGGAAGATTCATTTCTAGTAAGTGAGAGAGGGCACTCACATTTTCAACTTTGTGCAGAAAATAAATCTGCATCATACTTGTTCCTGTTCTTTTCCAGCATATTTTTGTGCAGTCATTAACTGATAGGGATAAATTCAATTCTACAGTGTTGAATACAGCATCAAGACTACAGTCCCTGAGCAACATGCAACTTTGGAAAATGTCAGTGACTGCCTACCCTGAAACTTTCTTGATATTTTCAGTAGTGCATCTGTGAAAAGTCTAGAGTGTCATCTTATCTGGACCAGCTGTGCTTGCTGGCTCACTCTGGGAGAGATGCTGCATTACAGACGGTGAAACTGGCATCACATCTGTGGAGTCTGGAGATCACAATGAAACGGGGGGAAAGAGCCGCCTCCTCCCTTCGCAGCTCGCCTCCTCTCTGTTGCTGAACTCTCCCAGGATGAGAGCAGAGAGAGGAGATGCTGACAGCTTCAGAGGAAGAGGAGACCTCAAAAGAAAAACTGTTGAGCTCAATTCAATTACAAATCTTAATCACTTAGGTCTGTTCATTTTTGTGACTTTGTCCTTGAGTACTTAAGCACCACATGACTCCTGGAGCATCGTGTAAGTGTGAATCTGCACAATTGTGTTGAAACACAAAACAGTTTTTAAGAAATCTGTGTAAGAAACACACCAATATACTCATTGCTGCGCATTCATGTTGGCAACAGAAATGCTGCTGAGTACAATGGTTGGTCATCAACATGAGGGGTCAATCCCCAGACAATGCAATTTTTGACTTGGTGCAGTCACACTGGCCATTAAAACCGCACTGCACTCAAGCACAATCCCCCCCCCCGCAGCACTGTTCCCCTGCTGGTCAGTATGGCTCGCAGTCACACTACTCCAATATTAACCAGACTCAAGCATGATTCCCGCCACACGCACTGTCTGCTGACATCATCACAAAGTGTCTGTTTCCAAGACACAGGCTGTTTTCCAAACCGCCTACTACATACTGAAAGTAGTAGGTAGTACCTACTACTTTCACATGTAGTATGTCGTATGATTGTTTTGTTGGACCTGTTTAGTAGTATACTACTCTGGATTTCTGTTTCAGGAAGTGGAGCTGATGGATTTTTTTCTAATGTTTAACTTTATCATAAGTAAACCATGAGTACTTTTGGCATTTCAGTTATTAATTCACCACATCAATCAGTGGCAAAGTTACAGGAGCAATAAAAGTAGATAAGTTAAATTAGATGTCAATGAGATACAAAGAAATATAAATAAATGAAATTAAGCATGTGAAGGGAACAGTACTTTTAACATTTTCTGAGAATTTTGTTTGCATTTTCATTCTTTTTAGTGGTTCAAGGAACATTTCAAATTCATTTAGAAAACCAACAAACTCAGGGAGAGATTAGAGTTCCGACTTTATAAACTTTGCAAAGGTATAGAAGCTTATTACAGCAAAATCGTCATATTTGATTTTTACTCTTGCACCAAAAGTTTTCGTGTATTGAAAATAAATCTGAAACCAGCTCACTTTTAATTTTTACAACTGGTGGAAACAGGACAGGACATCCGGGAACTTGTAGTACACTACAGATCTCGCAAGTTTTCACATACTTCTTACTGCATACTGAATTTCAGCCGAAGTAGTAGGCACCGCTAGTGTAGTAGGCGGTTTGTAAAACAGCCACAGTCTCATCAGAGTCAGGACAATGGAGGACACAAAGAACATGGCTACAACTTTAGCTATTTTTTGTTAAGTTCTCAAAGTTTTAAATTGGTGTTTAAAGAACACTAACTCATCTGAATGTTTTTGTTGCCAAAATGCATGCTTATTCTTGTGGTGATGTTGACCCTCAGCGGGTCTAAAGGACAGTCCGAAAACAGAGTAAAAAAAAAATCCTGAAACTGTACTATCTATGTGCACACATTGCTGTGTTCTCCACATTAATTTGCTATCTCTGATATTGTTTTCTTAGCTAAAACACCTAAGGTGTCTTCAACAAAGAAATGTGAATACAAAAAAATAAAATAAAATACAAAATTTTGTATTAAATACAACAGTTTGCATGGTTTCATATAAATTCTAACTTCTATGTTTGTTTAAACTCTTAGACTTATGGATGAATTATTAAATTGAAAACAGTTTTTATGATTTTATAGGCATTTCTTGACCCTTTATCTGTGTTTTGGGAATCCCTCTAGTTATCCAGTTTGGCTCAATCAATACTACCTTCACTTTTTGTGGGAGAGCCTGTCTTGGTTTTCACATTTCTACCACTCCTATTACTACGTCTCTTTGTCATACGGAGGCTCGAAGAGCCACAAAGATGGAGGGCCTGGATAAGAATAATCATCATGATTAAAATAATACCAAAACCCCTCTATTTACATCAATGTCATGTATTCCTTGATTAACTGTTGCAAAACTGCAATTTATAAACAGAATGTGCTGGATTCCTGGCGGGGCCAAGAAGAAGAGGTGAATAACAAATTGATGGTGGAGCAGGCATAAGCGGGTGTGTAATGTCTGTTGGGTATGTGGGGGTGGGTTGTTTGGATGCAGCATATTTGACCACCGCCTCTCTCATCTGAAAAGTCCATAATGAAATAATCAAGCTCACCACGAGTGTGATTAATTATCTCTGGACTCTGTGATTCATCACCAGCTTCGGAAAAACCAAATACAGTAAATTAAATTACAGCGTGGGGAAGTTCACTTCCTCCCTTCCATGCTTTATTGGATGCCTATAATAAACCATTAAGTGGTAACAAGAAAGCAAAATATGATGCAACATGGAAAATCCATTTAGATTGATGAACAAATTAATAATTGTTCGAGGGAAGTGCGTGTTGGTACTTTGTTTCATGTAGCAACACGGTTGTTTAGTTAATTGGCTGTTCCACTATAATTACCTTGGGAATGATAAACAGTAATCCTTTTACATTATGTTTATATTCAATTAACAGGCTATTTAGAATCTGGTCAAAGGAAATGCTGCTCCGATTAATGAAAGCACACACATGTCACTTACAATCAGCATCATCCTTTTTATGTGTGGTAATAATGTGGAAATGGTCGCGTGCTTATGAGTGGCGTAGCTAATGAGCAGCTGATTTGATCCATAAAAGCACATGTGTCTGCAAAATGTTCACTTCATAAGGTCAAATGATTTCATGTTTATTTCCTCAGTTCCCTGTGAGGCTCTCGATCATCTCTCTGTGAGATAATTAAGACCACTGCGACCTCATAACATCACTTCCTGTTTACTGATCCCTCATCATCCCTAAGGTTTTCTATGTGACAGATGAGTTATGAAAAATACCTCTTGCTTTTAATGTCTGCCTTTTTATCACAGCAGCAGAAATCCTCTGAGAGCCATTGATTGCAAAGTCCACAATTCATCTTTGTGGTAATTGGAACAAACAGTGTTTAATGCCAGTGAGGGCCCATAGCTGGCAAAGCAGAGTGCTTCTCTCTAGAATACCACAAAGGTACAATAGGATTCATACCATTGATTTGTGCTTTGGTGTAAAGGGCACATTCGTACTGTCCAGAGGAATCATACTGCAGGCCGTACAAAGTACAGCTCTGAAAAGTTGCTGCTAAAAGTGAGCAGATTTTAAAGCTTTGGTCAAGAGAACTGCTGAGTTCTTCAGAATTATCCAATTAGTTCCTAAATTAAAAGATAGATAACCAGATTTGATTTAATCAGTTAAAAACACACTATGTACACATTTTAAAGGCACTAACAGGTACTCATGCATGGTCTAGAAACAGTCTTACTGTTATATTTGCCTGCTCACAGTCCACAATTTAAAATGAAATTGTCAGCACCAAAGATTTGTTATTTAAATGCTATTTCTCTATTCTCTCAGTTCACACGGACAAGTTAGATTTTCAGAGAACACAAATCCATGAAAGCCCCTTTGATGAAACTACACTGGCCATGACAGGATATGTCATATATCTTGAAGAAAAGCATTTCTGGGATTTATTTTGTATGACTGTTTGGCGCTGGAGCTAGACTGTCTGACAGAAAAGGAGGTCAGAGTGGAGGCTTATCAGGAGAGTGATAGAGCACAGGCTAAAACAGGGGTTATGCTGTTCGTGATGATGTTCATTTGAGCCCACATGCAGCAGTTTTTCTGCAGTAATCTGTTCAAACCTGAGTCTATCAATAAAATGAAGAGCTACGTTACATCTGCTCTGCTTTGTGAGGTTGGAGTTGGTAGATGAGCACTGGTAGGACAGAACCAGGATTAAATAATGTTACACATTACAGCAGTGGTGCTATGGCATAAAGTCAGATGAGGCAGCTGTGTAATATTGATGTCTGAACTTTACCTGAGTCATAGTGAGACTACCAACATTACACTTCAGTGCAAACAATTACATTGTAAATGACTTGGGTATGAGTCATTTTGCAACGAAGAGCATTCCTTCGTAGGGTTTGCTTCTTGGTTCTTTTGCTTCCCTATTGATGAGACTGATTGGGGCTTTTATTTTGAAGGCTGGGTTCAGCTTTATTGGTGCCGGCACTGTTATAAAATCAATGACAGTAGGTACGGCTGCCAGGTGTAACACAAGTTGGGGTGTGATGAATCAGTCGCCAATTTAGTGTCCTCCTAAGCTGGGAACAAGTTACATTTTTTTTTTCTTTTTTTTTTTTTTTGCCTATGAGGGGTACTACTTCAGTTCAGTTAAGTAGCTTCAGGTGTCCACCTTTCTTCACACACCCTGAGATCCTCAGTGTATAACAACAGTGTCAGCCTCCTCTTATCAACACTGGTGAAACCTGCAAGCCAAACAACTATATATATCCATCCATTTTCTATACCATCTATCCTGCTAATCAGGGTCGCGGGTGGCTGGAGCCTATCCCAGCTGTCATTGGGCGAGAGGCGGGGTACACCCTGGATTGGTCGCCAGTCAATCGCAGGGCTGACATAGAGACAAACAACCATTCACACACACACTCACACCTACGGGCAATTTAGAATAATCAATTGACCTAACGTGGGCATGTTTTTGGTCTGTGGGAGGAAGCCGGAGTACCCAGAGAGAACCCACGCATGCACTCCCCGTGCATGCGTGAACATGCAAACTCCGCACAGAAAGGCCAACCATGCCCAAACGGGGAATCGGACCGGCGACCTTCTTGCTGTGAGGCTGGAGCGCTACCCGCTGCGCCACCGTGCAGCCCAACTATATATATATATATATGTATATATAATTATTATTATTTTTTTTTTTTCAACATTAATATAAGTGTGGACATTTCAGCCAGTGTTTGAGATTGGTGAAGACATGTCCACACTGTCCATGTGTAATTCCACACCAATGGGAACACTACACAGACATTGCCTTGTCACTTTGCATCCTTGGAAAAGCTTTCTTAAGCAGAGAAAAGTAGTGTTGAAGAAGTTCTGCTCTCCAGAACAAATGCTGACGTTGGTCAGAGCCACATCTCACCAATACTTCTAGATTTGGCACAGAAAAGCGGTGAAGGAGATGATGTAAACAAAGGGATAAGTCTCATCTTGTGCTGCTCTGGTCTGTTCTAGGGTTGGTTATGATTCCTGATGTCAAGAAAAAAAAGTCTCAAAATGTCAACAAAAGCTGTGTCACTTCAACTAACATCTGGCCAGCAGCAGGATTTACTTCCAGTGAAACTAAACCTACAAGGAAATGATTAGCCCTGTTGCTAATGGTTGAAAGCTTCTGTAACCCATATAGAAGAACTTCCATCACTTTCAGACTGTTCCCGAATCAGCTACAGAAAAACCTAATGGGGGATTTAATACCAAGGTTTCCTTCAAACAAAACTAAGTCTGAATTAGCTTAAATTTAGAGTTATATTCCTAAATCAATGAGTCATTCTTCCTGAAGCTAAAGTTTGGGCTCCACCAACTCTTGGTCAAACATTTGTCTCTTTAGTCTCCTGGAGCTGTTTTTCATTTAGCTGTTCGTCTCTAACTGGTGTCTGTCTGCTGATTGCTGCTTATCAGGGCTTTTCTTCTTCAAACAAGTGCCTTCTGTGGCTGAAAATGAGGTTGAAGAGAAAGAGGGAGCCGAAAATCAAAGCACAGCTGGTCTGTAAACAAAAACAATGAGATCAAAGATGCTAAATGCTTCATAAAGCTGGGGGAAGCTGCAGACTTGGAGAGTGGTTCTCTGTGGGTTTGTCAAAACAAGACATCGCGTTCATTTAAGTCTATTGATCCATTGTTTGCACACATATAGTTTTGAGTGTATGCCATGCAGATTGGACCCATTAAAGTGTTATATACAGTCTACTTTATGTATATGTATGCATATTTATGGAAATAGGATGCTTTAGACTGATGCCAGAAACGACCTGAAACAAAGGATGAGATGTTTCAAAGGGTTTAAGTGAAGCTCATCTCATGTTTAGTAAATCTCTCCTGTGATGATTCTGATAATATCCACCCACATCACCAGACTTTTGATGAAAACATAATTTCAACACATCTCACTTCATACACCTCTATTCTTTAACAGCCTTTTAAGACTGAGAGTGAAACTAAAGCCAGTCACACACAAAAAAGTTATGACAACAAAAACAAAGTGGCAGTTTTGCCATCAAATGTGTGTTGTGCAATGACACTGTCAACTCATGCCACATACAAAATCCTTAAACTAGAAATGTGAAATCCCTCAAAATTCAACCAAGCAGCAACTTCTGGTAAAAACCCTTGAAACAACCGCAGGGTTTTTAAAACCTACATTCATCAAGTTAAATCAATTGAGCATCTACAAAAACAGCAGAAGCCAGATAATTAAACACATGAGTTCTGTCCATATAAGGGCATGGCTGAGCTGACTGGCTCAAAGAAGCTTGAACAAGTCAAAACTTTGTGTAAGGGACAAATTTGTGATGTCAGAGACACTTTATCCATGTATTATAGAGTTTATAAGTCAAACTTGACTTTGGAGTAAATGGACAACACAGTCTAGAAGAGATAACTGGTGCTGGCTGCAAGCTGACTTTTTTTTTTTTTTTTATTAATCTTGGTAGCAATTCCAGTGCAATTTCAGTGCAACACCTCTCCAAGTCAGTTTCAATATTGTCCAAAAGTCAGCAAGTTAATTCTTCATTTCTGACTTTCATTTCAGAGCATAACACATTTCAGGAAAGGTGCTGCTTCCTCCTTAGACCCAACAAAACTGAAGAAACTCTAAGTAATGTCTGTTTCGGGGCCAAATATGTCCCTGAGAGTTATCAGTGTTAATCTTTCTGTTGGTGTTCTCTCAGTTTGATTTGTGCTTAAGAGACACACCACATGTCAAATTAAAGTTTCTTCAGCAGCACAAAGAATGAACTCACTACAAAAACAAATGTGATTTTTATCATTATGTGTTGAAATCTAACTGTATGGTTCAAGCTGTGTTAGTCAGTGTGAGAAGAGGAGGAACCAAACATAACACCACAAAAACTGAATCCCCTCAAGCCAAACCAATATTGTCTAATAACCAAACTTTATGAACCAACGCTCCATACTCTGTTCTTCTATTTTCTCATCACCTGACAACTTAAAGTCTGAACTTTCTTCCACAACCATTGGCAAAGTTTTCTCTGCTTCAGTCTATGAAACCCCACATTTCACAGAAAAGGATGTACCAGTGTTCACCTCGATGAAATCAATTAAAACTAGTCTGACAGCCAAAATTATTTCATTTTATGCTTAAAAAACATCTGAAATGTACATTATGCAACAATGTATCTCTCTTGCTGTCATTAAATGTGACTGCTGAGATGGTGAAAAAACAAAACTCCTTTATGCCAACCTCCACAAAACCAGCTGTTTTTGGTGACGTCACACCAGGAAGTCCTGACAGCTCTGAAGAAGGTCTGAGGTGACAGCCCAAACTGTCAGGAAGGTAAGACTAAATGTCTGAGTCTAGATTGTCTAGTCAAAAGAAACTTTTTTTCTGCTTGGGCAGAACTTCTTTCATGAATCACCCATCCAACTGTAAAATGTAAAATGGGAGTAAATGCCGTGGAATTCCATGTATTTCTATGAAAGGTTGTAATGTCCATGTCTCAGGCAGAGGACCAAAATGTCTCATACTGTCAGGATATCTTGAAATGTAGAGACGTATTGAACTTCATGTGGCTAAGAAACTCAGAGTCAGTTCCAAAAGAAAAGGAATGAAACTTTTTTTTACAAGGATTGGTATTGCAACTAACTGCTGTTGTGAAACACTCCTAAGGGTGTAGTTTTACAAAATCTGAAACTTTCAAAAACACATTCAACACCTTTCGTTGAAAAAGACAAAAAGGAACCTGTCAAAAATTTGTTTGCAATTACAATGAGAGAAAACAAAACAAAACAGAACAAAAAAAGAACAAACAGAAAAACACGATCATGCTGAGTTACAAGCTCTTTGTTGGGGAATAGAAAGAGGATGTTCCTCCATCTTCCCTCTGGTTCCTTAAATTCAGTTTAGTCAGAGCCAATAAAGAACTGACATACAGACTGAAATCTGACAAGACTTAAACAATAGCAAATAAACATAAATTTATCTTATCTTAAGTTTTTAGTACCTGATTGTGCCAAAATACTCCCACTTTTTATCATTTGCAAATAAAAAACTGTAAATGTGCTGCAGACCATTGAAATTAAGCTAAATCAAATGTGTCCTCTCATAACATTCATAACTTATTTTCCCATCGATTTTATAGATAAAATATATTTCCTTGTCTATTTGTAACTTTAATAATTTTATGTATTGGTTGGTTTCTTTATCACTCTTGATTGGACTTTCTGGAGAAGCTAGTGTTCGCACAAATGAAAACAGTTCACTTCCCATAAACCCTTGCTCTCCACTGTGGGGATGAACCAAAACGTTATTTTGTTTCAGTGTGTCCTAGCTTTTTCAACTCTGTTTCACAAGACAGCTCAACAAATCCATTCATCCACTCCATTGTTCTCTGTGCAAGTTTCCAAAAAGAAAAACGACTCATTGCGATGCAGGGTTCAAACCTTGTTCAACTATATTATTGTTTCTTTTTTCACCCACTGAGAAATCCAGGCTCTCCAGAGATCCTGCTGGCTATTGAGCTATCGATCACACGGATCATGGCTCCGACTTCACCAGCAAGGCCTCGAAGCAGCTGAGTGTGTGCGTGTGTGTTTGTGAGTGTAAGCAAATCAAAGCTGGTCTCAACCTGACTAAACCACGATACACTCGACCCCCTTGCTCAACAGTATGTAGGCCAGAGAGCAGGAAGTCTTACAACAGTGAGAAAGAACAGAAAAGTCAATCTGCAAAAGTACCAACAGCTTCTTCTGCCTGCTGGTTTAGAAACAGAGTTTTTCTTTTGGCCTGCAAGACTATAAAGTAATTTATCTGTGTCCCAAAAAGTATGAGCAGGAGATTGGTAAATACATCTTAGTGATAACCATGAAAGCAGAAAAAGCTTTATTTAAAGTTGACTGTGATAAATCAGCAGGAGCTCTGCAGCAGCAGCAGTGATGTACGGTGGATGTGATGGGTCAGAGGCAGCCTGTCTGTGAGAGTGTTTTCTCGTCTAAGACAGTATGCAGCATAATAAAGTGACATAATAAAATGAAGGCTGTTAAATAATGCAGCAAGATTCATACAGGGTTAAATAAAGGTCACTAATTGTACAAGTATCGAACCTCGCTCTGTATTTTGAGGACATAAATAAGGCATAAACAAACGAGCGGGCGGATGTTTAATGTGGCTACACTGGGACTTTGCCTGTGATAAATGGGCTTTGAATAATGCATGCAGGTACAACGCAAGGGCTGCAACCTTCAGGTTTGCCATCTGGTGTCCCACACTAGATACTGAGCAGCAAACACGAGAGAGGAATTCACTGTCACCTGCGTCAGATGGTGAAAGTATGTGAACTAACTGTTTTTCCTGCAGGCGAGATGAATGAAGGAACATGTTATACACGGTTAACCCACTGATTGTAGCGCTTTTATTGATCGTTGGCGGACAATGCAGTATGTTGTGTCTATATCTGAGGGTGTGTTTGCGCAGAGACGTTGTGAATTGTTGCAATGGAACATTAAAATGTTAGTTCCACAGACTTACAATCAATCTTAATGTAAAGCGTAATAAAAATGTTTTAATGGAGGAATACAGACTGTATTGTGGTTGATGCTTTATTTGCCTTTTAATTACTGCAACAATTGAGTTCCTCTACTATTTGGAAATTAGTGTAGTGTGTGATTGCACTGAGATTACCCTCCCACTGTAAAGACATGTTATTGATTTCTGTGCAGACTTTATTAAAATGATTACCACTCCATTATGGAGTAATAGAAGCACAAACTGGATTCTGTGTTTGCTGTTGAAAGGAAGCAGTACAGGAGTGAATACATCTTCATAAGAATCTGCTGACAATATCTGATTGTCATGTCCACTGACATCAGTTCACGCTGAGTTTCATCTAATGTCTGACGTGTTTGACTCTTACGAGGCTTCAAATTTGATTTTTGAAAAGTGGCTTGTAAAACACAACAAAAGGCTACAGCAAACATAAGCTGTGTTTCAACCAGAGGGTCCAGAACCATTCAGATTCTGAAGAAAAAAAGCCCAACCATTCCTCAGAACTAAATTGCTCCTGTCGCTCATTGGTTGTTAGTTTGCATTTTGACTATGGGACCAAAAATCTGTGTCGATTATTCAGAAATAAAAAAAAACAAAAATGATTGTAAAAATACCACAAGACTTGTTGATGGCAGGAAGACAACAATTCAGCCCAAACCGAACAAAAATGCTTCATATAAACACTTCAATCGGAATAAACAGGCTAAAACAGGATGGAATTTCGTTCGATTGCACAGAGGGAAGAATATTCCTTTTCCCAAACCGATCGAAAGGGGAATTTTCGTCATGTAAACAGTGACACCGAATGGTATCAGGCTGCGTTTTGTCTGCTCATGCTCTGTCTTGACTTAAATGTGCAGTGACGTTTACTCCATGTGAAAATGTGGTGGCTTCCTCCTCCTCTTCAGTGCATCCAGCAGGTGCATGTTACTAACAAGCTGTTGCTTGAATAAAAGTGTAAAAAAATCGCAACTGCTGCACAAAACAGACGATAGACCTCCATCTTTTTAAACTCGTAATTGATCTGCGCGTGTTACGTGTCTGTAAAACCTCTGTTTAAATATTGTGGTTCATGTAAACACCAGATCGGAATAGATCACGTCACATGTAAACAGTTGACCTGAGATCTTCAATCGGAATGATTTGAATCAGAATGAAAAAAAGTCTGCATGTAAACGTGGCTGATGTGTGAAGCACTACAGTTAGCCTGTTAGCATGGAGGATATTCAGCCTGTGCTGGTTTTGATTGTGCACTATTTTACTGCAGATGCATGTACTGACATTTTTAAAGAAGACAAGCACTAGTGACAAAGCCATGGTCAGTCGAAGCTATAACTGAAAGCCTGACAGTTCTTTGAGCAGTGTAGGACTGGACTGCTGTGGCATCTAGAGCTTGAGGATAGCAGAAATAACCTGTATTTCAGCTTAAAAATATTGATTGACAATATCAAGCCGGATCCATTCTTCTAAAACAGCTTAAGGTCATTGTTAGAGACTTGCAAGATCGTCTATTTCATTGTACAGCAGCAAAATTACATTTCAGTTTCATCCCATCTAGGAAACATTGTAAAGACAGTGATATATAACTTGGGGAGGACAGGAGCAGGAGGACTATTGGGACAACCAGCAGACACAGCGACTCTTTTCATTACATAAGAAAAAAAAGAGAACAAGAGGGAGGAGATGGGGAAAAAAGTAAATACGAGACTAGGCTCCTGTAGGGGGGACACAGCATGGGATTAGAAAAAAACACCTCGCAAAAGCAACATTATAAACCATGACAACAAAAATCAAAGACTTGCTCATGTGGTTGGGAGAAGGGTGTCGGGGAGGGATGGTGTCGCAGCAGACACTGAGGAGTTCTGATGAGGAGATTAGGACACATCTACTATATAAACAAAACAAAAAAAACTAGGATGCATTCCTGAGGACTTTTTCTTTTTCTGCCTGACCTTTTCTTTGATACATTCGCCATTGGGGATGTAAGATCTATCTCCAATAAGATGGAACAGCTAACAGTGCTAACCCAGCACTAGAGAGAAAACCAGAGGGCAGAGTAGCATCATGCTCATCACAGAGACATGGCTAATAGAGCTAACATCAGACACAACATCACACTGGGAGGATTTCACCTTCTGTGAGGGGACAGAAACAGGAGAGAGACTGAACAGACTCGTAAAGAAGTCCAGTTCAGTCCTGGACTCTGTGGAGGTGGAGGCTGACAACACAATTATAGACAAGCTGTCGACTCTGATCGACTTTTATGATTAATTAATTAATTAATTAATTAGCATTGCATTGCTGCTGTGACTGTGAACTTCTCCTTGTGGCATGAATAAAGTAACTCATCATCTTTATGTAGCATATGACACTACAAAAAACTGAATACTTATAATCCGGTATCAAGAGACACCTGAGGGACAGGTGAGCTTTGATATCATCCGTCTGTGATGATGGAACAAGAATGTGTGTCACTTGTGCTATTGACTGTGTCTCAATATATTATTTCTTCAACTAAGACCTCCAACTTCACAGCTTCGAATGTCATGTTTCGTTTACAGCTACCTTGTTCCCCTAAACTCTCCATGGAGAAAGACAGTAGTTGACACCATTTCTGTACCTGATATAATCTGCACACACATTCATTGTAGATCACCTGCAATATGCCCACTCATAGCATGTACATTTTTCAGTTTCCATACGCATGATAGTGCTGATTATTTGGCATCTTAATAGTTACGGCCCCTAGTGACTGAATTATACAGAAATCACCAAAAGAAACAGTTGATAAATTATATTACTTTGAGTGTCAAGAAATATGTCAGCAAGTGCTGCTGGCCCTCAGTCATTTTCACAAAGTCACATGAGGCCTTCCTCAAAAAAGTGTGGACAACCTGATCAACTCAAACACTGAGACTTAGAAGCTAAAAAATGAATTCATACTGGTTTAGTCCAGCCCAAATTTTACAACAAGGCTGTAGTCAACGCTCAATGGACAGGACCTGGTACCTTGAAACAGGAAATGCATGGTTCAGTTTACTTATTGGGCACAATTGGAGCCCACACTGTGGTTGTTCTGCAGGTTTCAAACAAACAAATCCCCATTCAGCTAAAGACTGATCACAAAACCTGAAAAAAAAAAAAAAAAACAGCATAAAAGAGTTTCCACTGTCGGAGCAGCATGAACTGTGTAAAGTGAATCATCTCCTCTCACAACATCAAACCTGATATTTTCTAATCTCGTAGTTGCACAGGGAAAATGAAAGACCTGTTTTGGATTGGTGCAGGTTCAATATGGATCACACACTGGCTGCTGTTCTTGTTAGCACTAAGCCCACGGCTGAAACATATTTCTCAAAGCCCTCTGTATTTGTAAGAAAAAAAAGCTGCAGGGGAACTCAACCTCACACCTTGACATGGTATTGATGGAAAGGAAATGGCGAGTCTTCCCGTGCAAGAAACAAGACCCCAGATCTGCCCTGAAAACACACTTTTAGAGGCAATCTGCCTTCCACAAAGAGGGGTCAAACAAGGCAGAGAGATAAATAAATTGCTTGGCTAGGGCGAGGCTACATACTCTGCCTTGTTTCAACTGGGTCATCGAAAGCATATACCATCCAACATACATGGAGGGAAGAAAGAAATCTGCAGGGCTTTGGAAAGATATTGAAGGAAAGTGAGGAGGAGGAAGAAAGGAGAGTGGAGGGTAGAAAAATGGCAGTGGAAAGCCTATAATCACTGAAGGAAAGGTGTGGAGGGGAGTGTGGGGAGATGAAAGAAAAAGAAGAAAAGAAGAGAAGATCAGAGCAGAGGACAGGGGAGGATAACGCCTATAACAGGACCATAAAAGCATGCTAAATTCTGGAGAGCGATTCTGATCTGTGGATAGTGGGATGGAACAGCCGAGCGTGATAAGAACACTTTGCGAGTGGAGTTTTCACGCCTGTACGCTTGCAGCTGCCGTAACTTAACTGCATGGAAAATACCCTTTAAAGACATGAAAGGGAAAACACCATATGCATCCCATATACGCTGCAGCAGGAGCTATTTTGATGCTATCACAGTTCTCTTTATTCATGTTTTGCATCTCTCAAACCATTTCAGACACACACACACACACACACACACACACACACACACACACACACACACACACACACACACACACACACACCTGCCTGAGTTCTTTCACAAACACATGCAGTGCTTTCACTTTGCAGCACCTTCATTATGGAGATGGGTGTGGTTGCAGGCTAGGATATATGGCTGCAGCTGATTCTGTGTGCCCTTTGTAAAAAAAAGCTGCAGTAACTGACTGAATGAGGATTAGGGGTAGAAATGATGGGATTTTGATGGTGAAAAGCCCAGCTGAGAAGCAGCACAGCATGAGACCATGAAGCATAGCGGGAGAGCAGACGCAGGCCGGGTTTCAGCGCCTCCAGCACACAATGTCACATCTCGCACACAAAATAGAGGCATTGATTATTGCAGAATATGGAGCCAGGAACCCTGGCTTTCTCTCATAGGATTCTAGAATGAGGCATGCTGTCTCATAATGCCTTGTTAATGTCAACAAATTGACAGTCCAAGTTTTGCTTCTTTGGGAAACGAATGTCTTTAACAGTTCTGTCTGCCTGACTTCTTCCTGCAACTTAACAGCCTGAGGTTGTGAAAATTTTAAGCATACATTTGAATTTTAATACCAAAAAGCATTATATTGTTTTTAAAAGCCAATAACACAAAATCTAACCTGCAACATATATAGCATAGCAGAATGTGTTTGAATTTAAAGTGGGCTCAGACAACCTTTCACTTCATATGCAAATAAATATTA
Source organism: Thalassoma bifasciatum (assembly GCA_008086565.1). Lineage (NCBI taxonomy): Eukaryota > Metazoa > Chordata > Actinopteri > Labriformes > Labridae > Thalassoma > Thalassoma bifasciatum. Next base: position 22,170 of record RPOG01002836.1, read on the forward strand.
GAGTGTAGTGTGGTACTTCTGCAACGAGTGCATCAGATGTGTCAGTCAAACACAGTTTGTACACAGACTGTCCTGAGGGGAGCTGTAATCAGCCTGAGTAATTAAAGTCACTTGTTAGAGTTTCCCAGTCTTGTTTGAACAAATCAGAATTTACATATAATTTGTTCAGGTTAATTTGCTCTCTGCCCGCGTAGCTTCATCTTGAAGTGCTTTAGAAAATATCTGGTTCAGCTGCTTTTACTGATTCACTTATGAAGCTCTGAGAGGCCAATCTGAATTGTAAAGAGGTGCTGGTGATTTATAATTCATAGTGTTTGGGCAAAATTGTAACTAAAATCAAAATTTCAGATAGCAAGGTACCAAACTGATCCTCTTTGACCATCATATATGTGGTACTTAAATACACTGCCCCTACTTACAGGAGAAAACTTTGGTGAAAAAACTAAACATGTTATTTCCTAACTATATTTGAACCTTTATTTAATTTCTAAACAAAGATTTAAAGTTTAACAGTAGTTTTGAACACAGTAGATCAGGCATCAGCCCCCACCCCACCCCACTCTGTCCTCCTGTAAACATATACACACACATGAAGACACATAACGCACGTGCCCCCTCCAACTCAATGCGACACTCAATGTAACACCTTCCCTCCCTGACACCCTTCCCCCTCCTACATGCGCAAATTTTTGAGTTTTGTTGTAATGGTTTATTATGTTGCTTATGTACTGAAGTGTTTTATTTTTTTCCAACCCCCCCAACACACACACACACACGCACACACACACACACACATCCTTGTTTCTATTACATTGTGAGGTCACAAGACCAGCTCATCCATTGTGGGAACCACCCTTTCTAAAGGTAGTACAGCTTTGAAAAAAATCAGGCACTATCCTGGATTATCTAGAAACACAAAAATCACTTCAATTTGACGATCAGACAAAGTAGAGACCATGACCAGACCAGGAACCACCTTCTGGGGACTTTTCCGGTTTTTAGCAACTTGTGGGGCTAAAACTTACACACTGTCTGGCTTTAATATCTTTTTGGGTACCAGCTAACAAAGAGTCAGGTCAAACTGAATTTGTGAAGCCTCATAACACTGAATGGTGAGGGTTAGAGCTGTGGAACCATGATACTGCCNAATAGGCACTCACATATTGTTTAGGATAAATGTTGCACATGAAACACTGAAATCTAAAATTTCTATGCAAGATTTTGATCATAGTTGATCAACTACCTTCATAAATAAATGAAGAAGTGAATTAAAATCAACAAAAATTTACAGTAACAATAAGATAAACCTTTTATTTAGTAGTGGGGTCCAGTAAGGGTGTTGTCCACAAAATCAGGCAAAACTAATGATAATGCATCCATCAACTACATATTTGAGACCATTCCCAATCGTGCAAATTTTCAGATTTTTTATTCTTTTCCCAGTAAAACATAGTGAACTCAATTTGGTTAGATTTCGACAACACAAATTTGCCAGTAAGTGTCTGTGGACCCCACAAAACCATGAGACCTGACAGGTGTGTGTGGATGTGGGAGGGGTAATATATCTACAACACCCAGACTAGACCCCACAACTTCATGAAAACCTGAATATCCCTGAAAGTAGATTTATAATTGTCAAGTCTTACCAAACAAAGATGACGAAGAGTGTGATGGACAAAATTGGGAGTGGTCTAAAATATGTAGTTGATGGATGACTTATATTTAAGACCATTCCCAATTTTGCAATTTTTCAGACTTAGTAAACTCAGTTTGGTTAGATTTGAGTAATACAAATTTGCTAACACGGATATTCAGGTTTTCATGAAGTTGTGGGGTCCTGTCAGGGTGCTGTAAATAAATGACCCCTCCCCAACTCATACACACCTGTCAGGTCTCCATGTTTTGTGGGGTCCACGCTCACCAGTTCATATTGTCTATATTTAAGGACTCTAGCATAAGAGCAGAAGCTATAAAGGTAAGCCCTAATTCATGATCATGTGTCAGGCTTGCTGTTCAAATAACGTTTTGGATTAAAGGAAAATTAAGAAGCAACAAATATGGACAATATAAGCAACTGTGTCCGTGGTCCCCACAAAACCCTGAGACCTGACAGGTGTGTGTGTGAATGTGGGAGGGGTAATATATCTACAACACCCTGACTGTACCCAACAACTTCATGAAAACCTGAATATCCCTGAAAGCAGATTTGTAATAATCAAGTCTTACCAAACTAAGTTGACTAAGAGTATGAAGGACACAATTGGGAGTGGTCTTAAATATGCAGTTGATGGATGAATTATATTTAAGAACCATTCCCAATTTTGCAATTTTCAGACTTAGTAAACTCAGTTTGGTTAGATTTAATTAATACAAATTTGCTAACACGGATATTCAGGTTTTCATGAAGTTGTGGGGTCCTGTCAGGGTGCTGTAAATAAATGACCCCTCCCCACTTCATACACACCTGTCAGGTCTCCATGTTTTGTGGGGTCCACGCTCACCAGTTCATATTGTCTATATTTAAGGACTCTAGCTTTGGTGCAGAAGCTATCAAGATAAGCCCTAATTCATGATCATGTGTCAGGTTTGCTGTTCAAATAAAGTTTTGGATTAAAGAAAAAATTTAGTGCCAACAAATATGGACAATATTAGTAAGTGTCCGTGGTCCCCACAAAACCATGAGACCTGACAGGTGTGTGTGTGAATGTGGGAGGCTGATCCATCAAACAGCACCTTAACTGGAGCACACAGAAACAACAAAAACTCAGAAAAATCCCTCTGACAGACTCCTGTCTTCAGTTTGATTCTGTTTCTCAACAAAGATGGACATCCAGAGATTGTCCATCATTCATGGATCAATTAAAACANTGGCTTTCTCTCATAGGATTCTAGAATGAGGCATGCTGTCTCATAATGCCTTGTTAATGTCAACAAATTGACAGTCCAAGTTTTGCTTCTTTGGGAAACGAATGTCTTTAACAGTTCTGTCTGCCTGACTTCTTCCTGCAACTTAACAGCCTGAGGTTGTGAAAATTTTAAGCATACATTTGAATTTTAATACCAAAAAGCATTATATTGTTTTTAAAAGCCAATAACACAAAATCTAACCTGCAACATATATAGCATAGCAGAATGTGTTTGAATTTAAAGTGGGCTCAGACAACCTTTCACTTCATATGCAAATAAATATTAGAGTGTAGTGTGGTACTTCTGCAACGAGTGCATCAGATGTGTCAGTCAAACACAGTTTGTACACAGACTGTCCTGAGGGGAGCTGTAATCAGCCTGAGTAATTAAAGTCACTTGTTAGAGTTTCCCAGTCTTGTTTGAACAAATCAGAATTTACATATAATTTGTTCAGGTTAATTTGCTCTCTGCCCGCGTAGCTTCATCTTGAAGTGCTTTAGAAAATATCTGGTTCAGCTGCTTTTACTGATTCACTTATGAAGCTCTGAGAGGCCAATCTGAATTGTAAAGAGGTGCTGGTGATTTATAATTCATAGTGTTTGGGCAAAATTGTAACTAAAATCAAAATTTCAGATAGCAAGGTACCAAACTGATCCTCTTTGACCATCATATATGTGGTACTTAAATACACTGCCCCTACTTACAGGAGAAAACTTTGGTGAAAAAACTAAACATGTTATTTCCTAACTATATTTGAACCTTTATTTAATTTCTAAACAAAGATTTAAAGTTTAACAGTAGTTTTGAACACAGTAGATCAGGCATCAGCCCCCACCCCACCCCACTCTGTCCTCCTGTAAACATATACACACACATGAAGACACATAACGCACGTGCCCCCTCCAACTCAATGCGACACTCAATGTAACACCTTCCCTCCCTGACACCCTTCCCCCTCCTACATGCGCAAATTTTTGAGTTTTGTTGTAATGGTTTATTATGTTGCTTATGTACTGAAGTGTTTTATTTTTTTCCAACCCCCCCAACACACACACACACACGCACACACACACACACACATCCTTGTTTCTATTACATTGTGAGGTCACAAGACCAGCTCATCCATTGTGGGAACCACCCTTTCTAAAGGTAGTACAGCTTTGAAAAAAATCAGGCACTATCCTGGATTATCTAGAAACACAAAAATCACTTCAATTTGACGATCAGACAAAGTAGAGACCATGACCAGACCAGGAACCACCTTCTGGGGACTTTTCCGGTTTTTAGCAACTTGTGGGGCTAAAACTTACACACTGTCTGGCTTTAATATCTTTTTGGGTACCAGCTAACAAAGAGTCAGGTCAAACTGAATTTGTGAAGCCTCATAACACTGAATGGTGAGGGTTAGAGCTGTGGAACCATGATACTGCCCGCTGTTCAATTACCTGACCAAAAACTCTAAAATTTGTACCAAAATTTATGTCACACAAACTGTTCTTCAACACATTTATTTTAAATCCCAAAATATTAATTTAGCTTTGACATGTATGAGGTTTGCTGTAGTGCTATAATCCTGGTCTGTTAACCTGCTGTGACATCTTTACAAATGTTCCTCCTTAGTTCACTAAGTCTCCTCAATAATATTTCACAATTTTGACTTGTTTGGTCAAAAAGTATTGATATTTTCATGATGTTTAGGCTTCGTGTTTATTACCGAGCAAATGTGTTGAATTGTGTGAACAATTTATATGAAATTAGCACAAGAGCCAATATTGTCTTGTCTTGTTGAGTCACAGCTCCCTTGATAGTTTATAAGAGTGCTTATAACTTCGAT
>RPOG01002836.1:27043-79475 GCA_008086565.1 Thalassoma bifasciatum
GTGTGTGTGTGAATGTGGGAGGCTGATCCATCAAACAGCACCTTAACTGGAGCACACAGAAACAACAAAAACTCAGAAAAATCCCTCTGACAGACTCCTGTCTTCAGTTTGATTCTGTTTCTCAACAAAGATGGACATCCAGAGATTGTCCATCATTCATGGATCAATTAAAACATGAGTTAGAATCAAAATGATCAGACTAATGTACAAGAAGAATGCTGTAAATCAATTCTCACCTTATTCTGAGAAATTGAAGATGTCTGGGCATCTTGCTGAAGGGTTCTGGAGACATCAGACTCTTTTGTGTCCGTTGAGGGCGACTGGCTGCTGTCCTAGAAGACATTTAATATTGTTGATTGACATTGATTAGCCCTAACAAGTACCAAATCAGTCAAAACCCATTATAATTCATCCATCAACTTNTGTTTCTCAACAAAGATGGACATCCAGAGATTGTCCATCATTCATGGATCAATTAAAACATGAGTTAGAATCAAAATGATCAGACTAATGTACAAGAAGAATGCTGTAAATCAATTCTCACCTTATTCTGAGAAATTGAAGATGTCTGGGCATCTTGCTGAAGGGTTCTGGAGACATCAGACTCTTTTGTGTCCGTTGAGGGCGACTGGCTGCTGTCCTAGAAGACATTTAATATTGTTGATTTACATTGATCAACCCCAACAAGTACCAAATTAGTCAAAACCCATTATAATTCATCCATCAACTTCACATTTAAGACCTTTCCCACTTTTGTCCTTCACACTCTTAGTAAACTCAGTTTGGTTAGATTTGAGTAATACAAATTTGCTAACACGGATATTCAGGTTTTCATGGAGTTGTGGGGTCCTGTCAGGGTGCTGTAAATAAATGACCCCTCCCCCACTCATACACACCTGTCAGGTCTCCATGTTTTGTGGGGTCCACGCTCACCAGTTCATATTGTCTATATTTAATGACTCTAGCATAAGAGCAGAAGCTATCAAGATAAGCCCTAATCCTTGATCATGTGTCAGGCTTGCTGTTCAAATAACGTTTTGGATTAAAGGAAAATTAAGAAGCAACAAATATGGACAATATAAGCAACTGTGTCCGTGGTCCCCACAAAACATGGAGACCTGACAGGTGTGTGTGTGAATGTGGGAGGGGTAATATATCTACAACACCCTGACTGGACCCAACAACTTCATGAAAACCTGAATATCCCTGAAAGCAGATTTGTAATAATCAAGTCTTACCAAACTAAGTTGACTAAGAGTATGAAGGACACAATTGGGAGTGGTCTTAAATATGCAGTTGATGGATGAATTATATTTAAGACCATTCCCAATTTTGCAATTTTCAGACTTAGTAAACTCAGTTTGGTTAGATTTAATTAATACAAATTTGCTAACACGGATATTCAGGTTTTCATGAAGTTGTGGGGTCCTGTCAGGGTGCTGTAAATAAATGACCCCTCCCCACTTCATACACACCTGTCAGGTCTCCATGTTTTGTGGGGTCCACGCTCACCAGTTCATATTGTCTATATTTAAGGACTCTAGCTTTGGTGCAGAAGCTATCAAGATAAGCCCTAATTCATGATCATGTGTCAGGCTTGCTGTTCAAATAAAGTTTTGGATTAAAGAAAAAATTTAGTGCCAACAAATATGGACAATATTAGTAAGTGTCCGTGGTCCCCACAAAACCATGAGACCTGACAGGTGTGTGTGTGAATGTGGGAGGCTGATCCATCAAACAGCACCTTAACTGGAGCACACAGAAACAACAAAAACTCAGAAAAATCCCTCTGACAGACTCCTGTCTTCAGTTTGAATTTGTTTCTCAACAAAGATGGACATCCAGAGATTGTCCATCATTCATGGATCAATTAAAACACACAGATGCTGATGCAATAAACTTTACTATTCACTGTTGTATTTTTGACACCCTGGAAAATTCAAAAGTTGCTATGTAGCTTCTTCAGAATTAATCAAAAACAAATTCAAGGATGTAGGTACTAAGAAAGTTTACAGCACCAAAACTTAGAGTGCTCTTGTATACATCATGATCAAAACTCATTTTTTTTACAGATTTTTNGAATAAACACACCTCAGGGGAAAGATCAGGTCAGAGGAAGCGATGCACATGCTCTTACAAACTTAAAATTGAATCATTTTAATGACATTTTGAAGATATTTGTACCTTGAATTCAATTTATACAACACAGGTATGGCAAAATCATCAGACTACCCACTGTATTAAGCAGCCACAACATTCATTTTAGCAACTTATATTTTTTGCAAGCATTAAACTAAGTCCTTAATTCCACAATTTGGAGTAAAAGTTACAGTAAAACCTTTTTCTTTTTCAATTTCACCATATAAACTGATTATGATAAACTAACTTTTTAATGGTAGCAAAAGCTAGCTTTAATTCAAGCTAACTCCCCATGCTCATCTCTAAATTTACACTTTACTTGTATAAACCCTTCTTAATAAGAGTTTTGTACGACGTAAAACTGACTTCTTTAACGAAATACGGGACTTTAGTTGAAATGAAACTTATAACGAGTGGAAAGTCGTCGTTAATCGTCAGGACAAAGGTAGAAGAACCAACAAATGCCAGAAGGATCAGAGGGTAGCTCCTCCCACATGTTGCTTTGCATGAGATGAGGAGCGCTTGTTTTACAGAGCGAGCATGTCCCTCATGGGTGGTATGGCTTTGAACACTTATATTTCTGTTTCCACCCGCTAGGCACGTCACTATAACTACTCTCTGTCTCAGCTGAACAGATTAATTGTTTCTTAGGGAATAAAATATTAAACTTATTTAACTATGACTTAGAACTTTACTGATATGATCTTAATTGTTTTTTTTCCCAGTTTTTTATTCATTGAAGTCAGGATATTTGATCACCAGCTTGTGTTAGCCGAAGTAAATGCAGTCAAGGCTAGGGTTTAGCCTAGCATTGACATTGTCTGTGTATAGACAAAGGAAAGTACATTAAATTTACAATAAAATGCAGTGAAAATAAAATGTATAGACATAGTCTTGTTTTTTTAAATAGTAAATACTTTGTAGAAAATACATGTATATTTAAAAAAACATAGCAGCTACTCCATCTTATGGTTGAAATGACAGAATGTCATGAACCATCTGACAATCGAATAACAATCGTCGATTTGTCGATTGACTTAATCGGTATTAGGTTCTACCGGCGAACGTGTACGAGTCAAGCCGTCACACATAGCACAAGTGTGTATGGGCAGTACCACCATCCGCCACTAGAGGCCGATACTGAGTAACAACCCCGATACACACTCAAGCACACTTTGGCCGGTTTTTGTGCATTGTGGGGTGAACCCTAAAAATCTGTGTCCCGTAACAAATCTCGGACAAAAGTGAATTATACTCCAAAAATAACACCCCTGGTCCCAAAACCAGGGGTGTTATTAAAACCACGGGTGTGGCACTCACCCGACAGTGGTCCTGGTCCCCTCAATGATATAAAGACAAACACACACACACACACACACACACACACACACACACACACACACACACACACACACATACAAACTCACACACACAGGAGCAGAGTTTGTTATTAGCTTTTTTTTTTCTCCTCTTCCTCCCTCTTGTACTCTTGTTCTGAATGAAATGGGGCACTGCTCACACAGGCTGTCCCACAGTCCTCTCGCTCCTCTCCTCCCCCAGTTACATGTCACTGTGTTTTTTGTACGAATAACCAGTCCTACTTTGCCTTTACATTAAATAGACGACACGCTACTTTATTTCTTAGAACATTGAAAATTAGAACATTTTTCTCCTTCCGACGGAACTTGTGTTTTATGTAGTTGCTTTCGATTCGAGAGTTAGGAAAATTCTTTCAACCAAAACGTTTCCAACGACAGATATAAAAACTCAACGTGTCCGTACTGGTTTATTAATGTAAAAGCCTACCACAGCTTTAAAGACTGTGGTATGGGGTAAGGAAGCAAGCCCAGGTGTGGTGGATTTTTTTTTTCTTTTTTTTTTTTTTTTTAATCTCAAAATAAAACAAAGTAACTTCCTGTTGACAGTTGGGGCCATTGTAAAATTGTTAAAGTTGTAAAAACAGATATAGATATACTAAGACTGTGACACTGAACATGTGTGTGTATTTTGGTCCCGATGCAACGTTCTTCATTAGAGCCACCAAGGTTGGCATGTAACCAAAGAAGCCATCCACTTCAGGCATTGTTTTGGACCACACCCACTGAGTTATGACAAATCCTTTAACAACTTTTATTTATTTATTTTTTTATCATCTGTATGTCTACTATACATATGATTAACTTGAAGGTTTAAAATAAATGTTGATTTTGTCCAAATACATACCCTTAAAACCACCAAAATCCAGCATTTAACTCAAATTTTGAAACCTCCTGTTCAGAATTAACCTTTTAGGTCCAGGTATGATAATTATGGAAAATGAATAAATAAATAAACTGATGTCAGTGACTTCGTACACTCTGATTTATCACTGTTTGGTGGCTTCTGTCACTACCTTTCCTTGCAAAGTCTCTAACGTACATCTCTTTTATTTATCTCAATCCAGTTACAGTCATGAGGCAAAGCATAGCTTAAAAGAAAGTTATTCACAGAACAAAAAAACAAATAAATTATACTCAGGCTGAAACCAAGAAGGATAAGATGGCTGAAGCACCCAAACTTCTCCTCCAAATTGAAAATGGAAATACATATTTCATTTCAAGTGGATGTGCGTCCTTTTCATATTCAACAGTTAACCTATTGAAGACTTTATGAAACAATTTGCGTAGAAAACTAGCAGCAGATAGTAGGTAGCAGGTGTGCCACGTAGTGAAGGAGGTATTTTAGTTTACCTACAGAAGTTGGATAAGCGCTCTTATTTTGGTCAGTGTGGTGGATGTTATGTAAGGTGTGGGTGGTGCAGATGGTTGAGCCGTCTGCCGTTATAACTCACTAACTTATTAAGAACACTCAGTATCACCTATCTTTCCTGTCATTGGCTGTTGCCATAGTAATAGAGGGATGTAGAAGTTGGCTTGGTGAGCGGGAAAACAGGTGCGTTTGTATTTTCAGAACAAGCTCAGTCCAAATAATTAACCACTTGTGGATGAGTGTCAGCGTAAAACAGTGTTACACAATAATGCTGATGAACTGAATTCTGTCCACAAATCTTTGAAAGCAAATTTTCCACTGAAAGGTCCACTGAGACCCAAACAGAAGTAGTTTTACTAATTTCTGTGTACACTGCATCCAAAATCTTTTCTACTTTATGGATAAGATCAGAAAGCAGTGTCCCCATTGAAATGATTCAATATGAAACTTGGAGGGAATTTAACTCTTGAGGACATGTTCTTCAAACTTTTAAAACAATACTAACTTAATATGACCTGAAATAGGGTCTTTTATGGTTACTGCATTTCCAACATGCCTGTAAAGTACCAATGCTCAATGTTCAAACCAAATGGCCCTCATTCATCAAACATGCATACACCAGAAAAATGGGTGTATGTTCAAATCCTACGCCAGATCTGAGTTTGTGTACCCAAGTTTCATGTCAAACGAGAGCACGGTGCAGTTAGGAAAATCATTCTGTGACAGAAAATTACTGAATCACATGAATGCAGTAAATTTTCAGACAGATATAAACAGAGGTTCATATATTATGATACAGTTGAGCCTAAAAGTTTACACCCCTTCAGCAGAATTTTCTGATTTTTTGGCCTTTTCTCAGAAAATATGACTGATAACACAAAAACCTTTCTGTCACTCATAGTTAGAGGTTGAGTGAATACATTTATTACCAAACAACTGTTTACTCTTTTTAAATCATAATGACAACAGAAACTTCAAAAATGACCCTGTTCATGTTTTTTAAACACACACAAAGATTACAAGCAAACAGATCACAGGTGAGGATGGTTACCTTTAGTAGACATTCAAACACATTTGTGTTCACTTTTGGTGGCCAAAAGCACCAGAGTTGTGTAAACTTCTTATTAGGGTCATTTTTGATGTTTCTGTTGTCATTATGATTTAAAAGAGTAAACTTTTCTTTTTCTTTTTTTTTTTATAAATGTCTTCACCCAACCTCTAACTATGAGTGATAGAAAGGATTTTGTGTAATCATTCATATTTTATGAGAAAAGGCCAAAAAATCAGAAATTCTGCTGGGGAGTGTAAACTTTTAGGTACAACTGTATCTTGAAGAAAACTATTCCTGGGACTTATTTTGTAGTACTGTTTGACACTGGAGCTAGAAGGTCCGACAGAAAAGGAGGTCAGAGTGGAAGCTAATCAGGAGAGTGATAGAGCACAGGTTAAAACAGGGAATAAGCTGTTTGTGATTATGTTCATTCAAGCCCACATGCCACTGTTATTCTGCAGTGATCTGTTCAAACCTGAAAGTCTATCAATAAAATGAAGAGCTACGTTACATCTGCTCTGCTTTGTGAGGTTGGAGTTGGTAGATGAGCCAAGAAATCAGAAATTCTGCTGGGGGGTGTAAACTTTTGGGCACAAGTGTATGACGACACCAGGGCTTCTAACAGGAAGATACCACAGAGCACATACACAAGCCAAATGTTTGAGCTCAGCTGTACTTTGGTTTGTCACATCTCCAGCACAGAGATGTCCCATTTTTTTCCGTAATTGATTCCTCCATGTTGTATATTCTGTTGGTAAGGCCAGTAGTATGTCTGTAGACTCAGTGGACTGTTAGAACAGGATCTGCCCACCAAGGTTAGGGTTAGGTTTGGGGGTACTGGCTCTGTTCACCAACATGTCAGTGTACTAGATCTGCTTCTTTACGACAGGCCCGCAGACAGGCCTTTCTCAGTTAGGCAGGCTGAATCTTGAATAACTAGGGGTGTGTTATTTGAATAAATCTGTTTTCAGCTGCCAGATTTCTTGATGCCTTATCTGGCATATGACGAGATTGGTCCTGGTTATACACGTTTCATAAATCACATGCAGACATTGTCGTAAGCTGTTTTTTACACCTAAATCTGCTCCAATTCCCAGAAAAGATTGTCTGTAGAATGATCAAAACAGATTGCAACCACATGGAGTTAAGATCAGTTAAATCCAGTGTAGACCTTTTCTTATTGTTTAAGAAAACAAATTGAAATAAATAAAAACAGGAATATTTCTATCAAACGTGAAATAAATAAAACCTGGTTGGTGTCTTGAGTTTATTTCACTGGTAGATGTTTGTCACTTATTGCTTAACACCATTACAAAAAGAAGAACTTTTTATTCACTGAAAGATGTTTGGCCTTCACAGTAAGAGCATAAAATAATAGCCATCATTTCCTAAACCAACGGCTTGTTATAAAGATCCTGATGTTTCTCATTGTGATGAATTTCCTTCAAACATCACTGGATGGAAAACTGTTGTGAAACAGCTCATTTGTGAAATCTACAAGTGATGAGATGACTGTTTTCGAGCCTTAAAAGGAAACATAAAGATAGAATAACTTTGTATTTACAGACTACTTAAAAGTCAGCCAGACTGAATACAAAATGAAACACACTAGAGTGATCATTCAAATAAAAATAAATAAATAAATATGAGATAAGATGAAAGACATGCAGATCCAAAAGATGAGAAAATCATCCAGGAGCATTCAGTTACCTGATCACAGAGATTCACCTATCAACCTATCATAGTGGTTAGTTTGTTAGGCAGGTGAAACTGGTGGGGGAAGAGAGTTCAGATCTCTCTGTTTCAAATAGATTAACTTACAAAAGATTTTAACGACAGCAACAACAACAACAACATATAGTCGTGTGATACATTACCGAGTGGTTTGGTTAAATTTGGTCATGCATCATTCTTACATGGTATTTTATTTGGTCAGAATTTATCGCTACAATTATTTCGGTGGTGGGTATATTTGTGACATGTCCTCAAAGCTTTTAAAATTGCCCTCACATTCAGAGCTTTCGCTACTTTCTTCAAAAAAGCCTTTTCCACTTTGAAATAAGTGTCTCCATCCACAAAAGAAAGAAAACACATCCTCAGAAAGCCCGCTGAGTTCAACCTGCTTTTAAGAGGAACCTGACCAAAAACCACAAAGTCAGAATGGAAAGACTGGAAATGCATTACCACTCATCCGAGCTTCAGCCTCTCAGCCTGAGTAAGTAACCATCCATTACATCATTTATGGATTAAATTATTCTCATTTATGAGTTAATGAATAGTTTTATAGCTCCATGAAAAGGGTTTGAACTCTTAGATGGTTGTGGTGTTTGATGCTAATCAGCAAATGTTTTCCAGTGCAAAGAAATCAGCCAATGGGATAGCAGTGCTCTGCTGTTGCTGTCACTGTGGTTGTCTGGTGCTGTCCATGGTGCTGATGTTACAACACCACAGTGCTACTTACTCAGACCTCAGACTGTTCATGCATTTTAGCTCTGAACTGAGAGTACTGCACAGGTAAGTTTGCCAGCCCTGCAATTAAAAGTTTAACTACCTGTCTTATGATGGATCTTCAGCTGCAGATCTTCAGGATGCTTGACTCTGATTGGCTGAAACTACTTTCCCTAACATTAGCAACACTACAACACAGACTAACCACATACACTCCTGATCAAAATCGTAATACCAGTTAAAAAAAAAACGCATGAATTTGCATTCTGCACTGTTGGATCTTATGAAGGTTTTAAGTAGAGCTTCAAAATTCAAAAAGAAGAAATGAGAACAAGAGACCAAAAGTTGTGAGCAGGAAATTCAGTGAAAACAACAATTTAACTGAAATAGGCTGTTCATCAGCTGATCAAAAGTTTAAGACTACAGCCTTTAAAAGCTTAAAACTGGGCAAAAATTTGGATTTTGTGTTATTTCCTGTCAAGTAATCACACTGTAAAGATGTCTTGATGGTCGGATTGTTAAGCTGCTTCATTAAGGCCTCTCACAACATGTCTTCACTGCTGAGGTTGGACTCAGTAAGACAGTTATTTCGCATTTCTAAAAAGATCTTCAGGGTTATGGAACAAAAAAGTCAGGCGGTAGACCCCAAAAAGTCTCATCGGCACTGAGCCAGAGGATCCAAATGGCTGTTTGTCAAGACACAAGATGATCCTCCTCCCAAATTACGGTCATTACTGTTGCTGACTGCAGCCCAATAACCATCAGATGGCGTCTGCCAAGGAAGGGCTTCAAAAACGAGAAATATCTTCAAAGGCCACATCTCCTTCAATGCCACAAAATTTTATATTTGGACTTTGCTGGGGAGCACCAAACATGGGACATTTAAAGGTGGAAGAAAGTTTTATTCTCTGAGCGACAAAAACAAAAATGAACCTTAATGGTCCTGATGGCGTCCAATGTTACTGTCATGACAAGGAGATCCCACTGAGATGTTTTATTGGTGGCACAATGGAGGGGCCGTAGTACCTGACGAAAATAAATACGTTGGAAATTGGTCTATTTTGGGTAACTCTAGATCTAGAGAAAATGTGCCCACTGGACCGGTTCTCCAGTCGTCGTGCAGTATTATTTATCTTGTAACGTTACCATTTGTGCTCCTTGTACGTTCGCTTATTACACAGATCTCACGTTCAATATGTCTGAAATTCTAGAAACTAGGTGGGTGCAAAGACACAAAGGAAGCAGGCCGAGAAGAGCCTTATAAATTAGAGTCAGCCAATGAGTGAACCTGTGAGCGCTCAGGGAAGACCAGCCAGATTTAGTATAGAGCTCACAGTGGTGAGTGAGGTGATTACAACCAGTCATGAACGTTAATGCACAATGATCATCAGCATTCAAAGACTGTAGGGACCAGAAGTTTGAGAGCTCTGAGGGTGAATGTTACATAAACGTTACATTTGGAGGAGTCAACAAAGCCTATGATGAAAGTTACATTATTCTTACTTTGAAACACAGATGTGTATCACTGATGTTTTAGGGGTGTGTGAGCTACAAAGGCTCAGGAAACTTGATCAAAACTGAAGGAGGGATAAATGCAGTATGTTATCAGAAAATACTGGAGGAAAATTCACACTCATCAGCCCAGAGGCTGAACAGGAGATGTACGTAGATGTTCCAACGTGACAACGATCTAAAACACAAAGCCAAGCCGACCTGCCATTGGCTACAGCAGAAAAAAATGAAGGTTGTGGAGTGGTCATCTCAGCCTCCTGACCTCAGTAATATTGTGCCACTCTGGGGAGATCTCAAACCTACAGTTCAAGTCCAAGAATTTACAGGACCTGGAGTCTTCTTGCCAAGAAGAATGGTCAGTTTTACCATCTGAGAAAATAAAAACCCTCATCCACAACGACCACAAAAGACTTAAAGCTGTCATTGATGTAAAAGGGGGGAACACAAGGTATTAAGAACTAGGGTATGTAAACTTTTGATAGGGGTAATTTTGGAAGACATTGAAGTCCACATTTTGACTTCACCAAACCACTAACCATGAGTGAAAGAAAAGTTTTTGTGATATTCATATTCTCTGAGAAAAGGCAAAAACCTCATAAATTCTGCTAGGGTATGTAAACTTCTGAGCACAACTGTATATAAAGGATGCTAATGCAACGTTTTAAGCCTCCTCCATTCGCTGTGGATCAATCCCAACATGGGCTTATGCTGTCCATCTCCTCCCATCTACTGCTTCTTCAAGCTTGTGTCATGGGTGATGTGCTATATGATCATTATGTGATCTAATTGTGTTATCTTTGTTTTGTGATGTTGATACCACAATGAAGACTATTTACTTCGAAATTCAGCAATATGGTTGAATTTCTATCACAAACTTCCTTTCTAATTTTTTTTTTGGGGGGGGGTGGGGATGGGGGTTTGAAAAATACAATTACGCACAGAATTCTAATCCCAGCATGACTGTTTCTTCAGTCATTTTCTTATCAAGATAGAAATTTCAGTTCCACACAGCTCGGCAATATTCCTGCACTAATAATATGAGTATTACAGTGGTGTTAGCCAGTAAGTCAGCCTGTCTCAAGAGTATGAAGCGTGAGGGCTCATACAGAGGAGCCAAAGCCTGCAGCAAATCCTCAGTCTAATTCTCTGCCCAGTGTGAATCCTATTCCCTCCAGCTATCCCCTGGCCCTCTGGGGGGATCGGGATCAGCATCTAATGAACCGCCTTCAATTACCCCGTCCTCCACTATTTGCCCTGCACAGCTAACTGGAGATCATCAAGCACCTCTGCCTTCCATTTCCTCTGGACCTCAGGGCCCTCTGAATATTAGTGACGACAATGGTACCTGTGTCCTTTTCGACACCTTCCGACAGGACTCTTCTACCTTCGGTGAGAGAGAAACTGAATTGTCCGAATCTAATAAGAGGCAGCTCAGACTAGAGACCTTTAAACCCCTGTACTCGTACCAAAGATTTTTACTATTTTTACACGAAGTACGTGTTTATCACTCTTTAACGTTAAAGAGTGTGTGAAAGGATTATGTCAAGGAGACATGGGTAGCAACAGGCATCAGTTTGACATTGAAAAGCACCACAGAGTTAAATGTGTGGAGTTTAGCTGAAGAGCTCTTGGCTGTATTCTCCTAAAATTTGAACACAATAATTGTTTTGAGTTGTTGAGGCCATGGTGTAAAAAAAGGTTTTAACACAACAATAGATGTGTTTAACACTGGAGATGGAAGAGTGATAGACTTTTATTTTCTTTTGTTTCTGGTTCTTGAATTTATAGTTTTAAGGCAGCATGAAAAAGAAAGAAAAAAAGCAGATTTAGATTGTTTTTTTTTCCCCATTCATGTCAAACTACAGATTTATTTAACTCATGAAATCAGAGAGAGGGTTGTTGCAGCAGTTTCAGAAGCAGAAAAGTTTTACATAAAACATTTGATGCAGATAAAAGCAAACATACTGTTTGGTGAACACATGGTACTGGCAATTAGAGTCTGTCATGGTGAGCAGTATGAGGTTTCACTTTGACAACATGTATTTTGTCCATGTGTGAACAGATTTTGGAAAAAAAAAAAAAAAGTTTTCTAAATGCCATTCATGGCGCAGATTTGGCGCAGACATGGTGCAAACCAATCAGAGACGAGGTAAAGTTGTGCCCAAAAGTTTACATTCTCCAGCAGAATTTCTGATTGTTTGGATTTTTCTCAGAAAATATGAATGATAACCATAGACTGTATAAAACATGGACGTAGTCTCTGTGACGTCACCCGTCTGTTACTGCAGCCCCGTTTTGAGGCTAAACGGCAGGCGCGGCCATATTGGAAATGGGACGAGTGACGAGTGCCCAAACTCCCAGCTATTGGGCACCAGTCAGTCACGTGATCTGAGCTGTGGCTCTGATTGGGCAAGCTCTCGATCCTAATATCTTCCAAACGGCCGAGTTAGAAAAAAATTCACCCCCTCACAGTGTGTGCTGTTAGCGAAGTTAGCGATACAGAAGGGAGAGAGAGTTTGTACCAGGCTTTAAATACGCTTATTTCAGCTCTGAAAACGGCCTTTTTCCCGTCCACTTGTACATGACTTCCGGTGCTTCTGGAGCCAGCCTCAAGCGGTCACTGGAGGAACAGCAGCTTTTTAGCACTTCCATGTTGTCTCATTTTTTCAGGCCGGAGGTTGCCGCTTGATGATTACACAAAATCCTGTCTGTCACTCATGGTAAGTGGTGGGGTGAAGACGTTTATTGAAAAAAAAAAGTTTACTATAGATAAATCATAATGACAACAGAAACTTCAAAAATAACCCTGTCAAGAAGTTTACACAACTCTGTTGGTTTTGGCCTGATAAATGCACAAAAGTGAACACAAATGTGTTTGAATGTCGACTAAAGGTAACCATCCTCACCTGTGATCTATTTGCTTGTGATCAGTGTGTGTGTATAAAAAATTAACAGGGTCATTTTTGAAGATTCTGTTGTCATTATGATTTAAAAAGAGTAAACACAGTTGTTTGTCAGTAAATTAATGTCTTCACCCAACCTCTAACTATGAGTGACAGAAAGGTTTTTGTGTTACCATTCATATTTACTCAGAAAAGGCCAAAAAAATAATCAGAAAATTCAGCTGGAGGGGGAGTAAACTTTTAGGCACAACTGTAGATCGCTGTCTAACATGAACCTGGTTCTGCTCAAGACTTCTGCCTGAAAAGCCTGGGTTATACCACTACATTGACTCTACACCAGGGAGTCACACAAGCAGCAGTCAATGTACAAGAACTTTTTTTCCACCCACAGGTTTGATGTGAATGTTTGGTCTGGTTGTCACTGCATTTGCTCTTGATATATAAAAAAAAAAAAGATAAGTAAAGAAAAAAAAACAAACAATGGATATGATTGTGAGGGGTTTCTACAAAAAAAGAAAAAGAAGAAGGAATTAGTGAATAATCTAAAAAGCTTGGGGATGACACATTTGTGATAAAGTTTTGGTTACATTTGTCAAGGAAAGACATTGGCTGATTTGAAAGTTAGTGGTAATGGGAGTTCAGAAAAGTTATAATTGTTTGCTCTAGGATCAAATGTCTGCTTTTATTTTGAAAAACTTTCTTTTCCTCCACACTGAACAGCCATTGTTGTATCCTCTGGGATATCATAAGCAGTCAGCTAACCCTTGAACCTCCAGGGAACTCTGATCCCATCATGCAGCTGTCCCCCATGAAGGTTAGATAACAAATGAATTCATAACCCACCGTGTTCCTGCAGTAATGTGGCAAATCTTAACCCTGGCTGGATCCTGATTACTCACTCTGCCTGGTTTCACACAGCTGAAGATGTGCACCTTGATTGTCATGGTTGTTAAAAAGGGTCTGCAGTTATTTTCTGCACATTCTGACCGGCCCACCATGCCTGTCCTTCCTCGAAAAATCCATTTGTTCTTGTGGAATGCAATTATAACTCATCTCAGAAATCAATTCTCTTTAGGCTCAGGTTAGACATGGCTCATGTACACGCAGACACAGGACAGTGGTGTGTCACACACCCATAAAGGTTAGCTAATCTGAGTGAGAGAACAAATCTAACTCATTTTCTCTGTGTGCACAAATAGCTCGAGAATACCTTTTCTGTCTGTGTTGATAATGTTTTAATGTGTTTCAGGTGTTTTATTGAATACACCATCAATTCTTAATTACATTTACAACTGAGCCAGAAATGAGCACCAGAACAATTAAAAAAGAAAGTTTTGGAGTTGTATTCAAGTATTTGGTACTGCTTTTGCAAAAGGCAAGCTTTAAATAATCCAAATGGAAGTTGTGGGGTGGAAACTGTCATTTTAAATTTGGAATAAAACTTTTTTTGGTCTCAAATTTGATAAAAACTTTAACATATTTGCACAGTTGCATCATATCAGCATTGTCAGTGTATCCACCAACTGCTATAAAAGCGATGTCTGCCTTTTTTAGTTCTTAGCTTCAACAATGTTTCAGAAACATCTTTGTTAGAAGTGTTACGACAACACAAGCAAAATAGACACTGGTTTATGTCACCTGGTGGTCGAGCTGGTAAACAGGGGGCGAGCCTTCCTTCCCAGTCGATTAGCCAATGACAGGGAAGCTACTAGTTTCTGAATGAACAGAGAATTGTTTGGACTGTGAAGTGTACCACTGGCTTCCCCTGTTTCCCTTTCACAGTGAAATGGTCTTACATTTTGCGTGTTTAGTGTTTAAACAGATAAATGAGCATCCATCAGAGGAACGTGTCTGCTGGAGCCGAGTTGAGTGAACTGGTCCAAAGAGAGATGCATCGTTGCTCTAGGAGAAGGCAGCAGCAGGTAAGGTACGTCTTCCTTACTTTAGCTGGTGGCTAATACCATTCATGCTAGGGGCAGCCGATGCCTGGAAGCCCTAACTAACAAACCCAGGGTTGTGCTTGCTGTGACAAAAGTTTCAACCCTTTGAATAGTTAAAGTGTTCGACAGAAGTTAGTATATGTAATGGAAGTTGCCACGAATTTCACTCATTTTGGCATCATCTTAAACTTCATTCACAGTCACCAACATGCGTTCATTCTCTGCTCAGGTCTGTGTGTGGCTACTTTGTCTGTTCCTTGATCCATGACACACAGAGGGGAACTGCTGTGGCTCTCTGCTGGCTTTTGCAGGACCAGACCAGGGTTGTATGGCTGCTTCTCCCTGTCTCTCTCTCTCTCTCTCTCTCTCTCTCTCTCTCTCTCTCTCTCTCTCTCTCTCTCCCCAACACAGTCAAGACAGATGTCTGTCTAACATGCGTTTGGATCTGTCCGAGGTTTCTGCCCGTTAAAGGGAAGTTTTTTCTTGCCACTGTAACTTGCTAAAAGCTGCTGCAAAGTGTTAAACTCATGGTGGGTTAGAATCAAATAGAGTTCTTATCTTGTATTGATGTTGGGTCTATGTTAATGAAATTAAAAAACAATAAAATAAAACAAAAATTCAGCATTAATAGGTATTAACCTGCTAATGTCTTGTAACGTGTCTTGAGATAATGTTTGTTATGATTTGGTGTTGTATAATAATAAAGATTGATTGATTGACTGATTGATTGATTGACTGGGGAGCTGCAGTTTAACTCTGTACTTTTTATTTTCTTACAGCACCGTACTTGGTGCAAATCATGTGTTTGGTTTTGTATTTGGAGTTGATAGTTGACACATAAAAACGAGTCATCCAGGCAAGATCAGACTGCCAGTTTTTGTCTTTTTAAGGTACTTTTTTTACTGTGTAGTATGGAGCACAGTTTTGAAAGTTAGGCTACAAAAGCCTGGTCTGATACTTGGTGTATAACTCCCTCAGTAAACCTCCATTCTGATCAGTTCTGCTCATGGACAACTCACCACAGATAATCACAAAGTGCTATAAAATACTTCTTTATTTTTGTGGTTGAATTATTTTTGGTATTGTGTTTATGTATGCCAGTTGGGTTGGGGTCTGACAGCTGATATAAACCAGGTGTATCCGTGGTTCAGTTCTATTCTGTCATGGCACTGGATGAGATTGATTTCCATTCAAGTCAGTGTGTCAACTTACACTACATCCACTTCCTAACGGTGCGGCTGCAACAGGTTGTACTACATACAAACTCATCCTATTTTTGCATGATGTCGGATCTGTGCTGTGTCGATTTGATGAAAAGCACCTAAAACATCCACTGACTTTCCAAATGAAAAAAAAAAAAAGTGAAAACTGTATTTATCTTGACTATAACAACAAATGGACAAGTCAAGCGCAGCTAGACCAGGAGTCAATGGATTGGAGGTTTTACAACCAAAACAAGAATAAAAAGAGGCTCTGTGATGGAGTGAGAAGCACGGGAACAGTGAGGAGCTGCCATTTTAAAGCCTTAAGTCTCCTACAGTGAGTTGCTGCTCATCACAAAATGCTAGAACAATTATTTGGATCATGACATTTACTTAGGAGAGAAACCTGGTGAGGTTAACTCAAAGCGTCTTAGTCTTCAAGTGAGCCCTGAAAATGAACTGAAAGACATCTTGAAAAAGACTTGAAAGAGGAGTAAATATGTCTTGAGAGTAGGAAGAAAAAAAAGTTCTTTAAACACTGATTGACAGGGAGTTATCAATGGATGTTGTGCTTTTTTTTAGTCTTTTTCCTGTCCCTCTGATACTTCAGCAATAACCTCACATGATTTTAAGCTAAAAAAAAGTCACCATCCAGATGGTAATTTCAAAAACCCTTGTTTCAGGCTCTGAAATACTTCTTTTTAGCTGCTGTCTCTTTAAAAAAAAAAAAAAAAAAAAAAACTGCTCCACAAGACCCCTTCCCTTTGCTTGGCCAGCCCCTCTGGAAGCCTGTTGAGGGCAGACCTTAATAATCTGAGGCCAGTCTTGTGAAGATATCAAGTGATTTTCAGATTGGAGCATTCTGAGAAGTGTACAGATTCAAGAATTTCTACAACTTATAACTGCATATGTAGTCTGAACAACCACAATTAATACTCTATATCAATGATTAAAATTTGGTAAAGCACGCCCATCTTTAAGCAAACCCAGCAGGTTAGATCATGTATTGATCATCTCAGAGGTGAGCTCACTTGCAAACACAACAATGCAAAGCCTGTGCACGGGGATTTGTTTCTGAAGACGTAATAAAAGCAGAGCAGCTGCATTAAGATGCACATATATGACATGAGATGTTACTCTGCATTCAAATCACTGAAGGGGAAGCTTTTATATATGACATTTCTGTTTATCTTTGTGATCATCTGGTAAATGGACTTTTTCTAATCTTCTGAACACTGTAAGCACTTCAATATCATGGCTGCAAACACATTCAGTCGCCTACACAAGATCCATACATTGAGGCAGAGGAAACTATATAAAGTAAAGCTCCATCAGAATTAAGACACAGCACCTGAAGCAGCTCAGGGTCAAGTGTTTTGCAATAAGACACTTCAGCATGTGAACAAAGAGACCTGGGATTGAACCCATTTTGATGTGTGGACATTGTTATAATTAGAACCATTTCAACTATATGTTATGTGTATTTCTTTAGCTATTGAGAAGAACAGCTGGGTTCCCTGTGACGTTATTGAAATATTCAGAGATGGCTAAATACAATTTCCATGGTACAAAACCTGGGCTTGTTATGTCGAAGTGTAATTATTATTATTTTCACTGACTTCCCAGCTACAGTGTAATCACTGTTAATGTCTCCTAATATCATTAACACAAGCAGGAACTCAGCAAACAGCAGATGTACTCATTGATGCTAAGTGAAAACAAATGAAACTACTTACGCCGTTTCCTTTTCAACTTTTGCTGCACAAAGTTCACATAAACAACGGAGGTAAGCACATGCTTGTGTAATCTCATTCAGGACATAAAAAGCTGGGCTGCTGAGGAGAACTTGGCAATGATCACAAACAGCATATGGGTCGTTATTAACACCAAGCTGTTTGTAGTAAAACCTGGTGTTGTGCATTCACAAATCTAGTCCTCCTTGAGAAGATCCAGGGATTATGTTCAGGCTTTTCCTTTTACTACCTCGGAAAGTCGTACATGACTTTTCGAGTCCACAAACAAAACGGACATTGGAATTCACCCAACTTAGAACATATTTTAAACTTTGTGAATACTGTTGTTAACATGACTGGGTTTGTTTTGCTCCCTTCTTTGGTCATCTTTATTCATGATGCCATGGTTTCAATTAGTCAATCAATATTCCTTTCACAACATGAGAAACTCTGAAAAGCATCTTCAAAGCAACCAAACTCTGAGTTTGGCTAGAAAATAAAATAAAAAATAATAACAGGCCTAAAAATTGGCCATTTGATCTTGTGGTGTTTACCCCACTTAAATTCAAACTCATATAAACAATTCAAACTCTTTCAAGGATTTGTTCTTCATACTTCTCCTTTTTCTGATACACAAGTGGATAGAGACAGAAAATATGGGAAGACAGATGATGGACAGCATGTACCAGAAGGACACTGCTTCCAAAACGTGGTTGTGGTTCAAAATTCAGGTTGTGTTTTGTGAGAAACATCCTGTTCAACTGGAAGCCACAAAGGGAAGAATATGACCATGACTTACAGCCAGCACACACTCACCACCACTTTATCTGGTACACTATGCTACTACTGGAGTAGAACTAGAGATGGGAATTGGTAGGATTTTATTGATAGCAATGACCTTATTGATTCTGCTTCTTAATGTTTCTTTGTTGATTCCCTTATCAATTCCTTCTGTGAGTTTTCTGCATTCAAAAAGTTACTTTACAGGTTTTCTGTGTCATCATTTTATTGAGTTAATGGGTAAGTAGAACTGAAGTTGGTGAATGAATCTGAATATATCATAATAATTAAAAAGAAACAGTAAAAATCTCTGCACATGGTCACTGGATCCTAGATCTCTGGATGTAAAATGGATTGAAATAAGAACTAAACCACAATGTATTGCTTTGTTATGTTTTATTGACTGGAAAAGGCCACCTGGCAATTCTGTTAGGTTTATTAAAAGCTTGAGTTTGCCGTAGTTGTTCTGAAGTCAGTCATGAGCCTGCACTTCTTGCTTGGGAAACATTTGCCTTTTAGTATTTTCACATTGACAATTTTCAGTATTGCTCTCAAATAATTATTCTGGTGTGTTTCTGTGATGAAAGTTAAAATTCTGTTTTAAAAACCAAAGTTAACGCAATGTATGCTGACCACTAGCATATCAATGTAATTCACTGTATACCTTAGCATCAAGGTAGGTGGTGTATAACATATTGACTCTATTGAATATGAATGTCTTTCAAGAGAGTAATGGCTAAAATACACAGCATCCGTCTGCGTTCCGTCTCCGCTGCGTCACGGCAAAAAATCAATTAGGATTCATCTAAGTCAACGTGTCAACTCATACTGCATCCGTTCACTTGCAGTCCGCCTGCGTGCTGACGCCGGCAAAACCCAAGTGATACGCAGCGATCCTATTCCTGCCGGACTATGCAGCTGTGATGCATAAATTGAGCGCAGGGAAGATCGAGCGGGACAGGAAGGGGTGCCCGGAAACCATCGAAAAGCGACGGTGACTTTCTAAATAAAACAAACCGTGCCAAAATTAGATCTTATCCAGCTTGACTTAGAGGATGAAATGACAGAATGAGTGGAGACACGCGAGGATTCAGCAGATTTACGGTTTTACAGTCCAATATGAATCTTCTAGATCTCGCAACACCAACTGTCTGTCAGCCCTGTGGCTGGCGGACGTAACACGCAGCCGGTGTGAGTCGACAAATGCCATCAACACACATTGCAGCAGAGATGCACCACAGATGGATGCAGTGTATTTCCCCCGTAATGTTCATTTCTTTGTGTATTCAGTTTTACAGCTTCTAAAGTAAAACTTCAAGCAGAAAATCCTGAATCAGAGTTCTGTTGGGAAACAGTTATCTCTCTACAAAGCTAAGCTAGCTGGGGCAGCAAAGTTAACAACAACAAGGTTGCAGGCGACTCTGGGGTAATGTAAGGAATCAGTAAAATAATTGTTAAGAATAAAGGCTAATGATGTGGATGGATTTAACCATCTCTTCTTGATTCTTAACAGGAAACATTTCTCGATACCCATCCCTTGTTGGATCCCCCCCCCCTTTTGCCGTCAGTTCTTGAATCCTTCCTCAGAAATTTTGCTCCATATTGACATAACATCACACAGCTGCTGATGATTTGTGTCTGAACATCCATGATGATAATCTCCTGTTTCTCCACAACCCAAAGGAGCTCTATTAGACTGAGATCTGTGACTGTGGAGGTCGTTGGGGTCCAGGGAATTCATCGTCATGAAGAAAGCGGTTTGAGATCATCTGAGCTTTGTGACATGGAGCGTCATCCTGCTGGAAGTTTCCATCAGAAGATGATTCACTGAGCTTATCTGAATGTGAGTTGAACTCATCAGACAGAGTTTTTCAGTCTCTATGGTCCAGTTTTGTTGAGCCTGTGTGAATTGTAGCCTCAGTTTCCTGTTCTTAGCTGACAGCTCATCTTCACCATGTCTTCATGACTAAATGCTGCCGAGTTGCTGCCATGTGATTGGCTGATTAGATATTTGCGTAAACAAGCTGCTTGACAGGTGTTCCTGATAAAGTGGCAACTGAGTGTCCACTTCCCAAACTGCCAGGGAAAGAATCTGACCTCTAGAGGTCGGCAAATTACCAGCAAGAATAAAGTTACTCCTGAAAGAGAACAATCAAGGTCACTAATTATCTCTGTGGATTGAAAGCTTATTCCAGTATTAAACAAACTGTCAAACTGCTGCCTCATGTTTAACAAGTCACTTTTTTAAAACGACGTTTTATTAATTAAGAGGAAAATTCTGCTCTGCTGGTTCATCCCTAACCTTCAACCTCCCTCTCTTCCTGCATTAGCATATGAGGTATTCTGATTGTTAAAGCACAAGGAAATTAAACATCTCATTTAAGGTTAATTAATGGAATTAGTGTTTGAGGAACATCAGGTTATTCATGTGCTAATTTCATCTTGTCAGTGGTATGAGTTTTATTTTATTTATTCATTCATAGAGTTCCAAAGTAAGTCTAGTCAAAGTCAGAGAGAGAGAGCGAGAGAGGCAGAGGGAGAGGCAGATTGGGGTAGTGGAGTGGAAAATGCAGAGGCAGCTCAGCAGGGTTTCGATCAGTGGATCTGAGAACGTGTCTCTGGAACAGATAGCTTGGTAATAAACTAATTATGGTACAGTCAGACGCATCAACTGCTGTGTGCCTGACACCTGTTGAGATCACGACTAAGAGACGAGCTACTGCAGAGGGAAAATAGTGTCTTTTTGTTTGATGTGAACAGTTAAATAATATACTCATGTTTTATTAGGTTTGTGATTTTTAAGAAACGGGCAGCGAGGCCTTCCTCGAGGTATAAACTTCTCTTTTTTTAATGCCATGCTGTTTGTTTTCTTTCAGGACAATATACTCAAATATTCTTCTGCCTCACTAAGATGGAAAATAACACCACTGTGCTTCTGTACGGCACATTTCACTTCAAAAACTCAGAGAATATACAAAAGTAACACACACCACGTCTCCTATGCACATTAATATGCACTGTGAGTGGAATATAGCGATGGCTGAGTCATCAGCTGCTGTTCCTCCTCTTTAACCCCACATGCTTCTGCCTTCATGACAATGAAAATGAGCGGCACTGAGGAGCGTTTTTGTCTATTATGTGCTATATTGAAATGTGTGACACAGTTTGAGCTTGTTCTTTCACGTTTCTTGAGTGTGGCAGTGGTATCCTGTCATTAGATGAGAGTAAAAACTGTATTTTACAGGAAAAAAAACGCAAAAGCTGCCTTTCAGCTCTGAGACCACAGTGGTGTTATAGTGCAGGGTACATAATCGCGCTTTTCCACTATACAATTCCAGCCCTACTCTACTCTACTCTACACGGTTTGGTTAGCTTTTCCACTAGCTCGACTACAGACTCACGGTGGGCGTGGATCTTATAACACAGCTGCGCTAAAGTGCTGCACAGAAGTGCGTGCATGTCATCTATAACGCGACACAAACATAATTTTGTACTAACATATGTGCCACCGTGGTCTTAAGAAAAAAAAAAAAAAAAGCTTTCAAAAGATTTCATTAAAGTAATACAGCGGCTCAATGTTGGGCGGCATGACAACGGAGGTAAACAACAGCCTTGTGCTGCTGCACGCGGAGGAAACAAAGGAGCTGCTTAACGACATCAACTCTTCCCTGGATCCAGTGAGATCACTTTAATTTTTGATTTTTGGGCCTGATATACCAGAGATTTTTTGTTGATCAATCATTCTTCTTTGAACTGTTTTTCCTTTTTGGTTCCCTGTGGATTAATGGACTGATTGGTGCTTAGAGACTCTCGTGGCAGACAGATCGCTCCTGCGCTGACGAACTTTGATTTAATCAGAAATACTCTTTAAACCACACTATCTTTGCTGTTAACTTCTTTTTCGTTAAAAAATGACTTTTAACTTATCTAGGAATCATGAAGGTGTACTTTAGGGCTTTATTTTGTCTTCATTCAGTCTGGTTCTGTGTCGTCGGGTTTAAATGTCATTAAAAACCCGTTGCTGACTTATTTGTTTGCCTCTTGTAAGTGATTTGTACAGAGTCAGAAGCTGCAGAGACGACATTCTCTGACCAATGAGTGACCGGCAGACCATCAACGTCACCTTTTAGTATCAGCTTCGCTCGCTTAATACCAGGGTAAAGCAGGTGCTAAAACCTGGCGTCTGACTCGTAGTACCGGGCCAGTGGAAATGCAACACAAACCAGGTAGAGGCGAGTCGAGTCAAGTAGAGTAGGGCCAAGGTGAGTCAGTGGAAAAGAGCCGTAAGACAGTTCAACACTCAATAAATGAACATGAATTACATTTTCAGTCATTTGATTCCCAATTCATCCTAGAAACTATCTTTTTGAGAAAATCACATACTTGTGCTTTAAGAAGAATTGAAGAACCTGCAAGTAACTGTGCTAATCAGTCACCTGCTACTCAGTGCTTCAAATCCCAAAACCAAAGTCTGGTTATCAAGTGTGCACCTCCTGACTGTCACTGGTGCTTCATAAAGTCAGGCCAAAGATGTCTTATAGCGGCTTAACAGTTAGAGCTAGCATCCCAGGACCCCACCCCTCTGTACCAGCTCTCACCGTCCATCATATCTATTGGCAGAACATCTCAATGAACAACTTAACCCAGTCAATACTGTCACATTTAATGGACCCAGGCAGTGACAACAGTTAGTGCTTTTACATGCAGCTTAGAAAATCAGATTGAGCTCAGTCAGCACAAGATCTACCTAAAATGCATATAAGCATCCTAGTCCGAGCAAGTGGACCAGTGCTCTCACTGCAAAAACGTAAATCTAAGCAAGTCATTATGTCTTATTTGTAGTAAAAATTGTCTTATTGTTCTTAATTTGAGCCACATTCACTAGACCAGGTCATAAAAAATGTCTTATTTCAAGTTTTTTTTTAAGACAAAAATGAAGTGTAAATTGCTTGTAACAAGTCAAAATATACTCAGATCAAACATGGTCAGTATGCATTCATATACTCCTCCAGATGCAGGAAACAGGCCTCCTGCATCATGAAGGACCCCACCCATCCCGCACGTGCTCTGTTTGTCCCTCTCCCCTCAGGCAGGAGGCTGTGGAGCATTAAGAGCAGGACTACCAGACTGAGGAACAGCTTCTTTCCCGAAGCTGTGAGACTGTTGAACCCTGGTGGTCCCCTTGCTTAGATTTCAGTTTTTGCAGTGCTGGGACAGTGGTCGGGTAAAGCAGGACTCAGTCGGTCTTGGTAAGCCTCTGCTTTCATTGCAAACAAGTTTCAGCTGGAATAGGAAGCCCAAGACCATGATAAATAGTGACCCCGTGCTCCAGCTCTGCAAACAATATGACACACACATAACATGACTCATCATCTTCAGGTGAACTAAAACTAGTTTGGTGAACACGAAGCTTCACTTATCAAAAAGGACACTTCAATACCCATCCAAGCAGAGTGAGACATTCTAAGCCAGAAGTCTGATTCTCTCTCCTGTATGTAAACACACACGAGACCAGACCCCCTGCTGTGACTACAATGGAGCGATGAACTCAGTTGGGTCACTGTGTGCATGCAAATATTGTGACTGACACTACAATACCCATAGTTGATCCTAACTTGATTGATATTTTCAAAAATGGTCTGGTCTGAAGCAACATGATTTGATCATCAACAATTACTAAATCACTCACCTACAGCAGATCTCTCCTCTCACTGCTAAACTTCATCAGCCTGTATGTGGTGTCATTGAGACTTCAGGGTGCTGTTGGTCAATCCAATCAGATTGCTAAACCCAACCAGGAAGCAAATAAATAGCACTTAGAAAAACTTTATTTCCGCATTGGTAATCCCATTTTCAATCAATATTATGATTTTATATACATAATTAAGACTTTTCATGATCACTTTCAAACTGTTCACAGCCACTTTAAGTTGAACTGATCATTAAAATGTGTATAATTTTTAGTGACATGCTACAACAAATATTTATGTCTATATTCATGACAGTAAGACCCAGTTAGGAAAAACATCCTGAAAATTAATTTATAATGTAATAGAAAATATTGCATTAGATGTATTTGTTTGCATGTCTGCTCATAGCAAACCAACATGTTTAACCCTATGATGCATGAATTATGAAAGTCAGTGTCTGGATTTTTGCCTTGGGTGATTTTACTCATCTTAAAGCATGAAAAAAAGTTTTCCTTTTTTTTTTTTTTCTCCAAAAATTTGTAACTGAGCTTTCAACGTAAAACTGTGTAAACTTAATTTAAATGTGACTTATTTTGTTTTTTTGACTTCTTTTTTTTGGTATCATCATTCATGAATAATCAGTTTTTAATGCTTTGCAAAACATTTAAGGCTCTTTCAGCTGTTTTAACACTAAAAAAATTATAGTTTATAAGCTTTTCCACCCTCAAATGTTTGTCTATAACTTTTTTAAAAAATATATACGTTTGGAAAAAAAAAGAAAATTTTTTCAGGCCCCAAAAAGAATAAAAATATCCTGACACAGGCTAATGTGAATTTCCACCACATGAACCATTGAATTTAGGAGTAAATAAGTTTTAAATAGGTGTCCACTGTAGTGACCACTATGCACCAGAGGGTAAATTTCTAAACATGTACATGAAAAGGTTAATGCAGTCCATATACATCCCCATGGAACGTGTCCTACTTAAAAAAAAAAAAAAAAAAAATCCTCAAACTTTTCAGCCCTATATGGTTCTGACCATGTTTGATCTGATACAAGCTGTGATTTTTCAGTATTTGGTTTCAGGGTTTTACTTCATGCTGGAGAGGCAACTTACTTTTTCTTCTATACTTTCCACTTGGTGATGATTCATTATGACTCATTCTGTAATTATATGTACAACATTCAAACAAGCTAACAAATTTTCTTAACGTATGCAACTAAAAAGGTGTTTGTACTTCACGTATATGAGTCAGGGAGCAAAAATAGAAGAGCTTTCAGTGATGAACATGACTGTATTGGCTCCTCACTTTCTCTCCTCTCTGTTGCCAGAGGTGAGTTCAGTTGGAGATGCTGGCAGCAGTGTTTGGGGAGCCTCCCCGGCCTTTTCTCACTAGAGAACTTGTCCTCGTCCCGTGGATTCTGGTGTTGTGTCGACAAAGCTCCTCTCAGCTGCGGGTGAGGTCTCGTGTTTCCCGATCTGTTCTCCCCACAGGGGCCCTCAGCAGAGCTCATTTACCAGCCTGATGCTTTGTAATTAAGAGTAGCGCTGGATAGCATTACCGCTGCCCAGTTAGTTCCTGCATTCTGTTTTGCATTGGAGAGACTGCTAATGAGTCTATTAGTCTCCTGTTAGGGACAGGGTGGGGGGATAAGGATGCACCAGCTGTTTGTTGACATGGAGTGAAGTGGGTATTTGCATGAATCCATACACTGGTGTGTTGATAGGGGTTGGCTGAGTGTGCTTGAGCAGATGCATATGCAGTCCACGTCACACTTGTGCCTGGGGCTTTTTCAGTCTTTCACCACAGCTCCGAGCCTCTCCAGCAGCAGTTGGACTGAAAGAGATGGGACCAACATGGCCAGACGATGAAGACAAATTGAAGGGGGAACTTGCCAAAAAAACAAAAGGAAGATGATTTAATTTAGCGTCATGTTTCAGCTCTATTAATGGATTCTTTCAGTCAAACTGACGCAGCAAACACAGACAGAGCTAATACACACAGAGAACCTGTGCATTTGGATGCTATTTGAAATAAGAAAACATGGTCAGAATCACTACTGTATTAACTCCTTTTTGAGCTCATTTAAAGCAGATGTATCCAAAGTCGAGCCTGGCAAATGGTTTAAGTCCATTTCCATATGGCTCCCAGCTTTTACTGTGCAATGTCTCAATTATGTTACTGATATAAATCATGTTCTAAATTGCGTCCTGTCAGGGTCCCAAACCGAAGTCTCACTAAACTACATTTGGACTGTGCATAGGCCACATGTTCAAAGCTAAAGCTCTGTACATTCTGCAGAAACTTGACAATTCTCACTTCTGAAGTCTTTAAATGAATGGATTCATCAGGGTGTGAAAATGTGAGAGTTCAAAAAGCACATCAGAGGACACAAGACCAGATTTACATTATGAAACGGACAGAAAAATAGAATTAGAATGCAGGATCAGAGATATTTCAGACAAAAAAATGTTGTTTTCAGGTCACAATCGTCTGAATATGAAAAACAACCCAGATAAAAGCCACATCCTGATCCCGCCAGAAAAAAACATTCTGACATATTTTGTCCATCACCCCCTAATGGAGAACATTTTCCTTG
Organism: Thalassoma bifasciatum; assembly: GCA_008086565.1. Taxonomy (NCBI): domain Eukaryota; kingdom Metazoa; phylum Chordata; class Actinopteri; order Labriformes; family Labridae; genus Thalassoma; species Thalassoma bifasciatum. The sequence continues at coordinate 53,792 of RPOG01002836.1, forward strand.
GTCAGAAGCAGAGTTTGTTGATATTTACACAGTGCGTAAAACTGCATAAAAACTGAGCACTTATCATCTGGTATAAGAGACACCTGAGGGACAGCTGAGCTTTGATGTCATCAGTCTGTGATGATGGAACAAGGAGGTTTGAGCAACTTAGAGACTGAGTTACATGTAAATCACTGAAACAACAGTTCGCAAACACAGCATTCATATGTTACTGTCGGGGTTAATAAATAGGTCACCCCCGATGTAAACAGCTCACATTGTCTTTCAATTTGTTGCCTGGCTAGTATACTGGATTAAAACTAAGTCTTCATTGGTCCAAATATCCAGAGAGAAATAAAATCACCCAATGATTACTGTTATTCAGGGCCTACACTTTCACTTTTCAGCAAAAAATCACCACATGTAACATGAAGTGATCACAGCTGCCTGGAGAAAATAGTGATACATAAACACTCTCAGACCATCCAGTCGGCTCATCAAAAGATACAGGCTGACATCTCCCCACTGATCTTAGAAGAGTGAAGAAACAAAGCAGACTTTAAAAAACTTTACTGAAAAGACAGAAAGTCAGAGGTCATTCAACAGTTGTCTGAGTGTTTTCCTTTCAGTGATTTTTGGAGCCCAGTAGCTCCTCAAGCTGCTCTCAACAAAAGAAAGAATGTTTAAAATCTGGCTTTTTCTTATCTCATGGAGCCTCTACCAATGAGTATTGAAAATAAAATAATTTCACAAAACATGTCTTTTTCCTCTTTCTTTTCTTTTCTTTTGGTATTTAAGGCATTTCAAAGTGTTGAACTTTCATACATTTTATAATATTAAAACAATTTATCAAACCTTCACTTCCAACCAAGATCCAACATATTTTGGGAATTAAAATGCAACAAAACTAAAGATTGAATTTCTTTGAACACGTGATCCTTTTTGGCGCCACATTCCTGTTTTCATGATGCAAAACTAATGTGTTCTGTTTCTTCGTTTGGAAGCACGAGCAGGAAATGATCAAGTGTTTATTGAATGCAACTTTTAATGGTTTGTGGACAAAGCCTGTGTAAATGTGTGCTTAGGTCACATTAAAGCTCCAAAGTGAAAACCCCTGGATGACTCTTGGAAATGAAGAGTCAGAGGAATTCTAGTAGAGTTTACTGTGTCTGAAACACTTGAAACAAAGAAAAGTTTGGTCAATGCGGCTGCAAGATCATCCATGTCTACCTCGTAGGAATTAAAATCTAGCTTAATACATTTAACATTCTTCTTCGATAGTTTGTTGTAGAGGATACTAACAGGAACTAACTATTTTGCTCAAGTGTTTGCTGGTAAAAGTGAGTTCTACTCTGTAAAATGACCCGACATCATGTGATTTTTTTTTTTCCATCAGAATCAAAGACTTGACACAGTTGAGTGTGAGCAAAGTAATCAGAGACTTTTAGATATTAACCCTATAAAGCCAAATGTATCATATTTGATACATGAGTTCAAATACCTCTATCGCTATCTAAAATGATGAATACTTTCTTAAAAAGCCTGTTAAAATATGTTTAAAAACATATTCTACCATCTTGATGATTGTTATATCACTACAGTCAGCTGAAGTTTTCTTTTGGCTCTTTTCAAAATGTCTGCTCTCATGAAATCATCCACTCACATATTTTTAGATTTCACATCCAAATCTTTATTTTTAAAATTGTTTTCTGCATGAAATAAATGCATGTTTACTAAAAAAACTTTAATAACATGGATAAAAAATAATACGCAAACTGCCTAGTGTGTTAAATGTGATACAAGAAATATATCATGAATGAAATAATAAAGCAATATTTTTGTGGATTTGTTAAAAGGGTTAATAGACATCTCAGTTCCACAAAAAATTGAATTTTCATCCTATTTTTTGAAAGGTCAGGCTTTACAGGGTTAAAGTCCTTACACACACTGTGCACATTTGTTCTGTCTGAATATCTGAAATATTTTCCTTTCTAGAGATCTTTCAATCTGCATGGACCATTTTTAAAGCTTGAAGTAAAAACATCTTTTCAACTTGAGAGGCAAAGAAATGTTCTTATTCACAGATCAACTCAGACTCTGCAAATACCAGACTTTACTGAAAATGTGATTTTTATACAAAGAATATAAATCCACTTCAGATGTTGAAGACTTTTTTTAGTGACCATGAATCCTGATGATAATATCTTCGACTGATAAATGCTTCTTTATCTTCACCTCCTTATAGAAACCCTCAGACCTTGATTTCTAGAAGGTGCAGGAGGATTTTTCAATAGAAAGCCGTGTTTCATGCTGGTGGCAGGGTGGATGAGTGTGGGGTTTGCCAGCTGAAAACTAAACAAAGAGCTTTGCGGTCTAGAACACACCAGAAAACTTCACAGACAGGAACTATTCACGATGACTCACTACAACAACTGACATATTTTATGCTTATTTGCTTCACTGTCATATCTGGAATAATGAGCGCGACTTTGAATTTGCATTGCTACATAAACATGCTCGATTTCATGACGAACAGAAAACAATGAAATCCCCAAGTCTGGCAGTATTTTCTCAGCGAGGAACGCCAAACTTGTGGCAGCTCATTTCTCTTGATTTAGCCCCGTGCTGAATAAACATGATATCATCGTTCCATTCCATTTGACTGCCTACATCTTGGAATCTCATTTCACACATGCTTTTCCAAACAGATGTGGAGAAAAAGCGCAAATCTATTCAGTAACCTGTGATTTCTCTCAATTAACATCCACTCTCTAATGTGCAGGCATAAACAGCTTCCTTTCGCTGTTATTGAAAAACAAAGAAGTGTTGGGAGGGGAGTATTATGGGATGTATTCTACATTGTGAAAGCCCCCTGTCAGCCTATTGTTGTGATGTGCATTGATTGAAGTGAAAAGCCGGAGCCATTATTCAAAGCCATCCAGCACTCAATTAACACTCCATTTGCATTATGGCAGAGCTCTACCACCCCCCCATGATTAATACGTCTCCCCCTCCTTCACCAGTCAATCATGAATCATCCGCTCTGTCATAGGACAACGCTACACTCCCCTGCTGAGGGGTGGTGGAGGGTGGAGGGGATGAGGGGATGGGAATAGAACCAGGAGGAGGAATGGGATGGGAAGTGGTAGAGGGAATTTCAGCGTGCTGACAGAGAAAGATAGGAGGACTCAGGTTGGAGAAAGGCAGGGGAGAGGCGGCTCATCAGGGGAAAGGGGAATGATGACAGAAAGGATGCCATTGAGAGAGAGAGAGAGGCAGTAAAATATGATAGATATAAGTCGGAGTATGTGGGTGAGGGGCAGTTTTCTGCCTGGATAGAGCTGCAGGCAACAGGCAACACGGTAACATGCGTACCTCCATCACCTTATCAAGGGAGGATTCAGAAATGCCTTTTCAGCAGAATCAGTTCCTGCTGTCTACCATCAGAAAATCAGAAAGTGGTTGTTTATGGAACCAGGCTCATCATCTCAACCCAAGGCCTGACCTGGAGTCATCTCCAGATCTTAAGGATTTCAGGGTGTCCTCTGAAGGGTGGGCCATTATATATACACGGACTCACATATGTCAGAAGTATTCAGTTTACAGCAGAATCAATAATGTAAAAAAAAAAAAAAAAGCAAAGGTTCAGTGGTTTGCACAGATATGATCATTGATTTTGCTTCACAAAGACAATCACAAATAAGGTTTACAGAGCTCTTTCGGATGAGCACCTAAATAAGCTCACTGTTCCTTATATTGTCTTTACTGTCTCTATTGCCGAAAGTGGTGTTTCAGCTTCACCAGGTGCGGAGCTACAGGGTCTTAAAATGTGACCGATACAAATCAGAGAAAGTCAGGGAAAAAAGTCCTTAAGAGTGGTAGAGAAATGACTTAAAATGATGTCGAAAGGACAAAGAAGCAAAAGAAATGTTGATGCTACAGGAGATGTGTGATTAAATAGAAACATAGTGGATGAGGTGGGTGTGTACTGGGTAGATACAGAATGCAAACTGAACTCAGTGTCAGAGAAGATAAAACTGACTCTGTTAATGACCTGGCCCCAAACTGTTCTTCCAACTGTGACAATGTTTGATTCCGATCTGTGAAAAACTTTTCACAATGGACATAATTTTTGGTCATGTAGTTTCTGTTAGCATCAAAATAGGAAATAATGGGTCCAAAGAAATGTTGTGCCTATGGACCTAAGCAGCAAAACAGTAAATACCAGGTCAAAAACTGCTGTTGATAGTTAATGACATGGGAAAACATATGTTTATTTAAGCATTGAATCAATGAATTTAAAAAAAAAAAAAAAAGAACAAAAAAACATCCACTTCTGTTAGCATGGACATACATTTTTTTATTGTTTGGTCTGGTATGGTAGACTAAACAACATGGATCTTTCCAGACACCAAAGGTTCCCTTTTTCTACCAAGGAAGAAAAAATGTATCAACAAATTTGTGAGATTTTTTTTCTCTTTTTTGTTTTAGGATTGTTGTGAATGTTTCTTTTTTTCTTACATACAAATTTATAACATTAACACAACATACTGTGATATGACGTGTACAGGACTCCAATTTAAAGTTATCTTCAGAATCAGAATTCATTTTTGATCTATTGCCAAGTAGTTCTTACATTACAAGGAATTTGTTTCAGTCTGTTGGTGCAAATGGTCAAGAAACATGTTTTGACTGTTAGTCATTATGTGTATTTTATACATTTTTCTCTTTCCTTCACTGTGTGTTGCTGTGTGTGTGTGTGTGTGTGTGAGTGTGTGTAAGTGAGTGTGCGCTGTAGCTGGAGAATGGAGATTGGGTCTCAGGTTGGATATTGCTGTGGCGCCATTGAACAACTCCTTTTCAAGTGCTACCTGTCAGAAGTTCTGCCCCTCTTTTTTGGCTCTGGTACACAGAACAGAACGTCAGACTCTGCTTAGTTGAAGATTTGCAACTGTGTATGACTTAAGAAGCAGCTCAGAAGAAAAGAGAAGCCTCTCTAATTTGATATTTTTTTCTCCTGTTTCTAAGTTACTGAGGTAGGTAAGAAACCTGTCTTTTGTTTGCTGTTTTGTTTGACCAAGGTAAGTTTGGGGGTTAGAGGATTTTTGTTTGTTTTGTTTACAAACAAGTTTGTTTAGCATTGCTCTCTGCCGAAATCGCCAATTTTTGGTATACACCAATTGACAGGGGTCAAACTTGTCAAAATGGAGATACATGTTTTTTATTGGATGATTTTTCACTTGTTTTCAGATCCTGTTGTTGAATCCAGGCATTGGCAGAAGAACATGTGATTTTACTTCTAAAATGCAGATCACTCCAGAATATTTAAACTCATAAGGAAACATGAAGCTTTTCAAGAAGCCCTGTTTAATCCTGTAGTTAAACAGCAAATTAACAAAAAGAAAGATTTACTATCCTCAGGTGAAGTAGCAGGTAGTTGAAGTCGACCCCAGAAGTATGTCCGTCTCATGTAAAAGTGAAGAGGAGACCAAGTGTATTGAAAGAGTGCAGCATCAGCACTTTAAAGGGCATATTGCTAATCTGATGAAGGAGTTCATGCTGAAGCGAAGGCTCTTCATTCACCACTTAATCTACATTACCGTTCTTACCTGTGGTCATGGGTAGTTACCAGATGAGGTGACGGGCACAAGTGGTCATTAAGTGAATTTTCTTGCTAAGGCGGGTGGGACTAACCTTTGGGGAATGCTGACAAGCTTCATCATGGAGAAGCATGAAGTACAGCTTATTTTCACTCATGTTAGAGGAGACCATAAAGTACAATGAGGCAGAGAGATCAGATCAAGGACCCTGCTCCAAACTTCCCTTGTGTTTTTCTGATGTTGGGGTTTTCTGACTGGAAACATACACACACACACACACACACACACACACACAAATGTTGCTGTGTGAGTCATGTCAATAGAAGTCCTGCTGATTTTTAAATTATTTGGGGTTGTCTTTTTTTAGAGTTTACGATATGATTCATAAATGCTCAAGCATCGATTACAAAGAACACAAGACCCCCATCATGATCTCAACCAGAGACTAATCCAAAAATCCAACCTAACAATTAAGTCCCTGTGTGTCAAAATCTGCTCTTGTCATCTAAACAACGATTTGCACAGAAAGGAACTCTCATGTCTGCCATCACGGCATAAAAAAAAAATCTAAATGTTCATTCTGTGAAGAGTCGACCGTTTGAAATGTGCCTCATTCACATTCTCAACAGGAGGAGAGATGTTAGGGGTGGAGAGAGAATGGTGCAGAGATGGCAGAGACAGAGATATGGGATTGAGAGAGAGAGGCATGAATTAGGGAATGATGAAGGATGAAGATTAATGGGTTTGTGGGAATGTGTGGAGGAGTGAGGCAGGAGCTGGGTGAGGAAAGAAATGCAGCAATAAAAGAGCAAAGAGCTGACAATAAAAGCCCAGGAAATCGCTCCTTTTGCATTTCAAGCTCTGGAAAAAAGAGTGCACTACATCTCTGAACAAAAAATTTAAAAAAGAGGGGAAAATGACAATAAAAATAAAAAAATAAAGGGAAATAGGCAAAAGAACAACACACAACCCTCATTCAGATGAAGTTGGGGTGTGTAAAATTAAAATAAAATCAGAAGGAATAATTTGCGAATCCTGTTTGACCTACATTTAATTAAAAACACCATATAGACAAGATGTTTAATGTTCAAACTAATGAACTTTCTAGTTTTATGCAAATATTCACTCATTTTTAACGCGATGCCTGCAACACGTTCCTAAAAAACTGTGACAGGGTCAACAAAAGACTGAGAAAGTTGATGAATGCTGGAAAAACAGCTGTTTGGATCATTATACAGGTGAACAGGTTCATTGAAAACAGGTGAGTGTCATGATTGGGTATAAAAGGAGCATCTACAAAAGGCTCTGTCCTTCACAAGCAAAGATGGAGCGTGGAAAACCACTTTGTCAACAACTGCAGAAGCAACTACTCCAATAGTTAAAGAGCAATGTTCCTCTACATACAGCTGCGAAGAATTCAGGTATCACATCATCTACAGCCTATAATGTAATCAGAAGATTCAGAAAATCTGGAGAAATATCTGCACATAAGCAGCAAGGCCCAAAACCAACATTGAATGTATGTGACCTTTGACCCCTCAGGCAGCACTGCATTAAAAACCCACATCATTGTGTAGAAGATATGAGCAGGTGAGCTCAGGAACATTTCAGAAACTATTGTCAGTTAACACAGTTCATCACTACGTCAACAAGTGACCAAGACACAGGCTGTTTTCCAAACCGCCTGCTACATACTACATGTGAAAGTTGTAGGTAGTAGGCACTGCCCTTAGCTACTACTTTCACATGTAGTATGTAGTATGACTGTTTTGTTGAACCTGTTTAGTAGTATACTACTCTGGATTTCTGTTTCAGGAAGTGGAGCTGATGGGTTTTTTTTCTAATGTTTAACTTTATCATAAGTAAACCATGAGTACATTTGGCATTTCAGTCATTAATTCACCAAATCAATCAGTGGTGAAGTTACAGGAGCAATAAAAGTAGATAAGTTAAATTAGATGTCAATGAGATACAAAGGAAAATAAATAAATGAAATTAATCATGTGAAGGAAATTGTACATTTTTTGAGAATTTTTTTGGCATTTTCATTATTTTTAGTGGTTCAAGGAACATGTTTAATTCATTTAGAAAAACAACAAAATCAGGGAGAGATTAGAGTCCCCGATTTTATCACATTTGTAAAGGTATAGAAGTTTATTACAACAAAATTGCCATCTTTGATTTTTACTCTTGCACCCAAAGTTATCATGACCTAACACAGTGGGAAACATGAATCTGCCCCAGTTTTCTTAGGAATGTGTTGCAGGCATCAAATTCAAAATGAGAGAATATTTGCCAAAAAAAAAAAACAATAAAGTCTATGAGGCTGAACAATAAAAAACCATCTCAGTAGTGCATGAATATAGGTCAAAAGGATTATTTTAATTTATATTTTGCACGATGTCCCAACATCATCAAAATTGTGGTTTTAAAGGGTAATGGATATGACCCTGTTTTTGGTGTGTGAGCTAAATTTAGTTCATTTATTGCATTTAATTTGAAGCAACATCCATTCAATATCGCATTATTCATAGATAGATAAATGTTATTGATTGATAAGTAATTCTCTCATTGTATTATATCCTGTAAGTATTAAACGTGACAGAATGAAGCAACATAATAGCAAAACTACATTTTTAGAATTTATCTACTGACCCAGACTGTATAAACCACTGTGTACTTCTACAGGTGGATGATCTCAGGTAAAGCATTATTTATAGAGAAAATAAAAAATTGGTTCGTTGATTGGATGGAATGATAAAAATATAACTTTAGGAGATGAGTTGTTAAAAAAATGTGCTAGATACCTAAGGACTAAAAGACTGTCCTGTTGCCTGATGTTAAGCCTTGGGCCTGGAGAGTTGAGCACAGAAATGAGTTCACTTAAAACCTTAATCAGGCATCAACACCTCTAAAGTTACAAAATCACAATGTTACAAATGAAGATAGCAGACTTTTTTTTTTCGTCCCAAGTGATGCACACCTGGGATTAACTACAACACAAGCAAGTGAATGAAGACAGGAGGAACAAAGCAGCAAGTGTCACCGTCTGCATCAAGATCAGTCAGTCACAGGGGCTGACATGCAGCGCTGAAGTCAAAGCAGTTTCCTCTCATCATTTCCACAGCAACAGCATCATCGTCATCATCAATTATGGCTTCGCAGCACAAAAGCCACACGAATGTTTTGTGAATCAGACACTCTATATTTAGGCTCCTCCTGAACGCCTCGAACACATCTGCAGCTCCAAACTCATGAGAAGTTTGCTGATGACTCAGTGGTGGTTGGTCTTATCTCTCACAGTTGGTCTACCATGAGGTGGATATATCACTGTAACACAAACAGAGCCTTACTTATTGCTACCAAAGGTGTATAGAGTAAAACATGGAATACAATGAGGAGAAACAGCAGCTTCAAACACCTTGAACATACGTTGCATATCAGTTAAAACCCGACCTGGTAAATCTAAGGTGACTAAAGACTAAACATCTCTGTGTAAGTACGGTTCAGTGTGAAGACAGTCGGGTTTACACTGAAATAGGCCTGTTGCAATAATCAATAAATCAATTAATGGCATGATAATTAAAAATTAGCTCAATAAGTTTTCCTGGCTCAATAATTTTTCATTTAACAAAGACAATGGATAATGAGTTTGCTTCACTCTATCACTGTGAACTTTTTTTTTTATCTTCTCAGCGACAGGGTCTATTTTATATATTGCTCTTGGTTGTGTGTGTTTATTCAAGTGCATTTTTTGTTTACAAAGGTTCTCACTGGATTGGCAGTTTTTCATGCAAAATATCTTAATGTTGGAGCCTAATGTTAAATATACATTAAAGTGCAATTTTGTGTATGGAGACTTTATACTTAATTTATTGTTTCAGATTGGTGTGTTTTTATTCAAGATGTTTGTTAACGTAGACTGACAGTCCATTTTATTTATTGTTTTTGGTTGTTTTTATTATTTATTTTGGATATTTAAAATGTCTTTTTTTCATAATATAATTCCAATTTGAAATTATCATGTGAAATAAAAGTTTATTTATCTTTGAAAGATTACACTTGCATTATTATACCATTATTATTATCATATTAGTTAAGAAATGGTATCAAAACTGCAAAATGTTTGTTCATCGCAATGATTTCTGGGACATTTTATTGTCCAGCAAAATTTGCTCTCGTGACAGGCCTACACTGAAACAGCAGTGCTTAAAACCCAAAAGAAAAAAAAAAAAAGCAAGCATAGACAAAGTGATTCCTCAGAGTGTCTACAAACATCTGTATCTGAGATATTTCTCTATATCAATGCTATTGTCAGTTAGCAAAGTATCAGTGTATAAGGCCAAACAAGACCTGATCATGCACATGCACATTTGTTCTGGCCTTACTTCCTAATTTTCAGGTCTCAGTCCAAAAGCAGACACTCTCAATCCACCAAGGGGAAACTTGCAAATTAGAGAGCAAAACGACAGAGGACAAAATTACTAATTCAACTTATTCAAAGGTTTCCAGCGTCTCTCGTCTTCTGTGAGGAGACGACTGATTTGCTGACTGTGAAGTGGAAATGTGTGAATTAGAAAGATAACATGCTGTGTAATAGTTATTCTACACCAATGGAACTTTTAAAACAGCACGGATGTTTTATACTTTTAATAAAGTTCTGTTCATGATTCAATTATAGGGGAGCTCAGACCAGCTCAGCTCTCCTAAAGGACACAAGCTTCCCCAAAAATCCTCTCTGGGATTTTCACAGGGAGCTCCAGCAAAACCATGTTAAAATAGATCACATTTGTCTCCAGAAATATGATTCTGTGTATATTCCTGTGGTGGCCGTTCATGAGTGACAGCACTGCTCTCAAATAATTAAATCTACATCACCACCTGAACTCCTCTGCATTGATCAGGCACAAGATTCAAATGGACTGGATCCAGGTCACTGATCAAAAAATAAACAGTATTTTCATGCAACATGTCAGGCTGCTTTATGCAGAGTTTGATAGATTGTGAGGTTGGTAACAGGAATAGAAGCTCACTGGAGAGTGCTCAGGAGTAAGTAACTATTCACTATTGTTGTTTTTTGGTTCACACTTGGCACACTGGAGGATTAATGCGCACGTTCAAAACTGAGCATGACGTCAGCATTTTCATTGAAACTGCCAGGTTACCATTTACATGGCAACAGTGGGAATGGCATTTCAGAAAAGCTCCACTCCTCAGGGCGTTTCCAAAAGTTTGAGTTTTAGGTCGGCTGAAATGCTGTTTTTGTGTAAACATGAGGCTATAACGCAACAATACTTTTGTGTTTTACCCTAAAACTGTTGTTGTGTGAACAGCCCCAAATACACATTCACACTAGCAAACTCAAAGAAGACCATTATTTAGGAGGTAGTAAACCAAGTCAATCACAGCTGGGGGTCATCACATTGTCGACAGAGGGAGGGGGAATAAAAACATTGTGGCTACTTCACTAATAGAAACTTTCAGCTGCAGGTTCCGCCCACATAAATCATGGACTTTGAAGAAGCACTATCCCCTAGACCAGGGGTTCCCAAACTTTCCCGCCCCTGACCCCCAAAATGGCAAAATGACCCCCCCCCCCCCCAGGATACTTAATTTAACTGATCGGGAGAAAATTCACCGACTAATGTGCACTTTGCTGTGTTCACTGTGTCAAACTTCAACAAAGAAATGTGAAAAACAGATAAAACATTTTCTGTTTGCACAATTTTATATTATCTTTAACCCCTATTTTTGCTTTTATTCTTACAATAATGGATAAAGTGTGGAATTGTTCATGGTTTTTTGATTTTGGGACACATTTCACGACCCCCTATCAATGTCTCGTGACCCCCCAAAGGGTCCCGACCCCCACTTTGGGAACCACTGCCCTAGTCGGAGCTCTACCCAAAACTTAGTTTGTACCCTAGCTTCTTCTGTTGAAAGGGAAAGGAAAGGGAAAAGTCCCTGTAATTGAAAAACACCTATAAGAAGAGACTCTTACAGACATGAGCCAGCTTCAGCTCCAGTGAGTGTGTAAGTCAGAGCTGAAGTAACACCTTCAAACAGACGTCTTCAAATCTTTTCATCAGAACAGAAACAAAAGGACAAGTGATGCAGAATTTTTGCTCTGACAGCAAACAGACAGCAGCATATTTAATGACAGCAGATACAGCCAGTGAGTTTGGCACAACGCTAAACAAACATGGAGTCTTACAGCGCTTTGAGATAAATCAGGGAAATGATGTTATCGCTTTCAGCATCAGCTACTTAAATATTATCACCAGTTCAAAGCAGTTACAACTCTTGACTCTGGCAATTCTGCACGCTGAGTGTGCCAAAGAGGATTCTGGTGCACAATGCCAGAGGGCAAATTAACCAACCCACACCGAGTTGATTAATTTGGTGCATGACATTAAGATGAGATGTGCAGTTCTAATCCCATAAACCTCTCATCAAATCCTGGGAATGACTCCTCATTGTCCGCTGGCTGTTGTGGCACAGTCTGTGTGGTATATGAGCGCAGACTGATAAACAAGCAACAATTAAACAGCTCAGACGAGAACAGTGACACATTTTAGTCACAACAACAGGTATTAATGATTCACTGGACTCTGCATCATATTGGTTTGTCTTTTCAAGGGGGTTTCACCTATCCTGTAATCATCGTGTGATAATTGGAAAAGAAAAAAAAAAGACAAGTTGCACACATTACAGTTTTTTCTCAGTCGCTTTGGTGCATTTCTCACATCACTATTAACGTTTGCTCATCAGTTAGTGCATTTCTCAAAACAATTAGTACAAACTGCAAAACCAAGTTGATAACCTGCAAAAGCTTGTAACTTGCTCAAAACAGATAGGTCATTCCTCAAAAGCAAGTATTTACATCAATGAAAGTGTCAGAGTCATCAAAATCAAAGGTCCTAACACCAGTGTTTATGAACAAGATAGTTAAATGAGTTTGTTATGTTTTCATTCAGATAGTTTACTCTGGAAATGTTTTCAAATGCAAAAAAAGGCAGATCTTGGTGACACTACCTAACCCCCCCACCCCCACCAAAATAGAACTATCAACTATTTAAACAGCACTTTGAAAACTACAGACATGAAGAAAGTTATTCATTATTGTATTTAGTGAGTACAAGACACTGAATACTTTTGTTTCAGATTTTTAGTGCAAATGCTTTTTACAGTTCTAATTTGTTCACATCATTGTGCAAAAGAAGAAACACACTTATGAACAACAAACATAAGAAACAGCTTTTGCAAAAGTTTTCAATCCTGTGTGATGCAGAGTGAAATTACTGCAATATACAGTAAACAGAGTATCAAACTGCAAATATGGTAATTCCTATTGTTACACTACTGTTCACTACAATACAGCAAATCTGTGCTGCAGTAAAGCTGTAAGTCCAAATGTAAAAGTGACATATTTTGTTACACTGTAAACTTTGTGTAAAACAATGACAGTAATGCAGTGCAGATTTTTACCGTCCAGTTTACACACCTGTTCTCCTCATGCAATGTTTGAATGATTGAGTTTAAAGAGCTTTCCACAACATGAGGCTGCACCCTTTGATCAACCTCTGCCACTGTGACTGACAACATGGTCCCACATGGTCCCTAATTTCATCAGAAATTCTGTCCATGTACTATGCCTCTTCCTCTTCATCCCTGCATCCTTGCCCCTCTTCCACCACACTGACCCCCCATTTTTGTGTCACGGTATTGTAAAAATGTAACATTTGTACTGCTCAGTTCATAAATGCCAAAAAAAGGTTCATGAGATTGGGCTCTGAGTGACTGTGAGGAAGTGGCTAATCATTGGTTGCAACTAATGTTCAGGAGAACAATACTAAAGAAAAGTTTAGTTAGTAACGACTCAAGCAATGAAATGAGTGCTTTTAGTTTTATATAGGGAGTGACTATTACGCATTTAAAAGTATAGTTTATTTTGACTGACATGGTATGAGCCAGTGATAATGTTATAAAACAGCAGATAAATGTATGAAAGCAACTGATACATGTAGAAAAAAACATTTGAAATATGTAAAAATGAGAAACTGCTACTATGATGTGAGCAAATGACTAAATGTTGTGGAGTTTGAACTAATAGTTATGAAAAAAGTTAATTCTGTTCAGAGAAATGCACCAAAGCCACTGAGGAAAACTGTAAAATACTCATTCAATTTCTGCCTAAAAGAAAAACGTGATGAAACACAAAGTTTTCATTACCAAAATCAAGGGATTAAAGTCGTAGTTTCTGCTCAGCTTTTTGACAAATATCCAAAAGCACTGACATTTTCCTTGGAGCACACCTACATGTCTCACTTGATTTAACTGGCAGACTTATCCAGGACCACTTTCAAAGTTAATCAATGTGAAGTAGATGGAGGGGAAATTACATTAAAACACAGCCTGGCTTTCAATATCGCATTAACTCCACTTTTTGCACAGACCTAATTTTTTCCCCTGGATCAGATAAGAATTTCACTCAAAGCGCGCAGCCCTTCCAATTTCTTTACAATAATGACATTACATGATGATATAAGGTGTTAGAGTAATCCATACAGTTCATGCCAGCTCTGAGCTTAAACCAACCCAATTTCTTCATCCAGTCAAGCCGTCCTGCAGAGCTATTCATCTCAGATGTGTGAGAAAGTCTTTTCTGTCAAATTTGGCGGTGGAGGGGGGATCTACCTGACAACAAATTAATGAAAATGTCACTGACTTGTACCTCTATTTCTTTTTTCATGAATGCTCCACTGAGCAAATTAACATAGAGGCCGAGACGCTTTCACTCATCCCCTTATCCGCCTTCATTCACGGCTTTTTAAAGTGGAACTTACCTCCATTCTTGTTTCTCTTTCCTCTAATCATTGCATGTGTGTCAGGGCTCCCTATTTGAACCCTGCATGCTTGTTTGATTAAAAGGTACAGCAGCGCCTATGCAACACATGGAATGATCTTCTACTCTATCTTGACATAACAGAGCCATGGCCCTGTGAAGCCAGGGACCACGGGTTAATGGGAGCCATGACAGCCAAGCCGTTCCATCAGCAGCGGTCGTCTGCTGAAAAGGTCACCCTCCAACCCGAACGGCCAACCAGACGGGAATGTGTGTGGAAGAGAGGGGGAGGTGAGAGAGGACCTTTTGGCTGGAGGTGAGGGGAATGTATATTTTATATCTGTGTTGAGGTGAGTTATTAGAGTGACAGTAGCTTTCAAAATCATAAACAAAAAGTGGCGGCGTGGTGGCTCAAAGGATAAGCCGTGGCCTTTTCTGTCTGGAGATGGAAATGGAATGGAAATGCCACTCAACTTTCTGTGCATTTACCCTGAGGGCATCAAAATCCACAGGAACACCATTTTTAAACTTTCCATTTCAAGTGTTTTTTTTTAAAACTAAAGCTCCCTGTGAGTGAACTCCCACACACATCCCTCTTTCCCACTGATGTTATTAAATATGATTAAAACTAGAGCCTGACCAATTTTTGGGGCTGATGCCAAAACCGATACCAGGGACAAAAGAAAGTCAATATCCGCTGATACATAAAATAAGACCAGTGACATACACAGGATATATACAGTTGTGAACAAAAATTGTTGTAATACCCAAAATATAATTTTGGATATTTCACAGCAACGTTAAAATGCCATACTCAAGTTTTTTATTCAAAAAAGGTGGATGTGTGTTTTGACAGGAGTATGACCTCTGTTTATTCTGCAAAAAATCATCGCACACGACTTTAGGACACCATGTCATAGTCTTATCTTAGGTAATGGTAGACGTGAATTAACAGTAAAATTGATCAGTGGCAGAGAGCAGCATGCAGCCTAACACAGACAAACAGGAGAAGGAAAGACCCAGTCTCCACACGGAAAAAAAAAAGTAATACCTCAGCAACATAATGGCCGAGGATGATTAAGACCAGTGAAATAACATTCATAACCTACTTTAGACTGTAAAATGAAGGTAAACTCTGAGACTTCTGGCATTAAGACTAGTGAAAGTACATCCATAACCTAGTTCAGACAGCAAAACGTTGGTTTACTCTGAGATTTCTAGCATAAAGACCGGTGAGAGTATATTCATTGACTAGTTTTGACTGTATAAGATAAGATACAAGTGGGATTTCTTGCATTAACGCAAGTGACAGTACATTCATAATCTAGCTTAGACGGTTAAAACTAGGGTTACTCTGATTTTTCTAGCATCAAGACCAGTGAAAGTACATTAAAATCCTATTTTAGACTGTATAAAGAAGGTGAACACTGAGATTTCAAGCATTTGGACCAGTGAAAGTACATTCATTACTTAGTTTGGACCATATAAAGTAAGTTACAAGTGAGATTTCTAGCACGAAGACATGTGAAAGTACATTCATCACCTAGTTTGGAATGTAAAAACTAGGGTTACTCTGCGATTTCCAGCATTGAGACCAGTAAAAGCACATTCATTACCTAGGTTATACTAAACAAAGTAGAAGAAATTGTGAGATTTCAAGCACTTTGACCAGTGAATGTACATTCATTACCTAGTTTCGAATGTATAAAGTAGGTTTTAACTTAGATTTCTAGCATTTAAACTTGTGAAAGTACATTAATATCCTAGTTTAGACCGTATAAAGAAGGTGAACACTGAGATTTCAAGTATTTGGACCAGTGAAAGTACATTCATTACCTAGTTTGGACCATATAAAGTAAGTTACAAGTGAGATTTCTAGCACGAAGACATGTGAAAGTACATTCATCACCTAGTTTAGAATGTAAAAACTAGGGTTACTCTGCGATTTCCAGCATTGAGACCAGTAAAAGCACATTCATTACCTAGGTTATACTAAATAAAGTAGAAGAAATTGTGAGATTTCAAGCACTTTGACCAGTGAATGTACATTCATTACCTAGTTTCGAATGTATAAAGTAGGTTTTAACTTAGATTTCTAGCATTTAAACTTGTGAAAGTACATTAATATCCTAGTTTAGACCGTATAAAGTAAGTAACTAGTGAGATTTCTAGCATCAAGACCAGTGAAAGTACATTCATAACCTAGTTTAGACTGTTAAAAGTTCAAGATACAAGTGAGATTTCTAGCACTGAGACCCGTAAAAGTGCATTCATTACCTAGTTTAGACTGTATAAAGTTGAGTACAAGTCAGATTTCAAGCATTCATTGGTGACAGGCTATAATCGTCCGGAGTAACCGGCCCCACTGTTTAATCTGTCGGGCTCCACTTGAAACAACAGCTGTTTGGCCTTTTATTTATTTATTTGTTTAATTATTTCACTGTCAAGTTAAGAAAAAAGACAACTTTTCACCAGTTTGACAGTTATCCTTGGTTTCAATCAGACTATGTGAGGATTGTTGTTTCTGGGACCTCAGGGAATTGATCTTTTTTTTTTTCCTGGGGTAAAAAGACACCACTTCCTATGAGACACCATCACTCACAGTTGTAAATGTGTGCATTTTGGAGAGCAGATCTTTTAAAAAAAAAATTCTAACTGTGTTTTTCTATGTTCAAGTCAACTTTTCCAAAAGACTTTACAGCAAAGTGATGAATTCATGTATTTATTTGTAGTTAGGAAGCACTAATGTTCAAAACATATCAACAATCAAACTTTATAAACTCCATGTTTAGTGTAGTTTGGTGACCAGAAGGTGAACGGATTATATATTTAGCTCTATTCTGCTCTGATATCCTTTTTTTTTCTTTCACAGTCCAGCTCCAGTGCCTTCCATTACTACATAACAGATCCAAGAAATCCTTTCAGAAGAAAAAAGAGATACATTTTTGTTTTTCTCTCCTGGTCAACTCGGATCTCACTGTTAAACTCTGCCAGTCATCTTGTCATCAAAGGAACATTTAGTGTACATGCTGTAAATAGATTTGTGTGCTCCTGGAAAAATCTGACCTGATCTCAGATACTAAAAAAAAACACATGATTATAAATAAACAGTTTTGGCGCTATGATATTATTTGAAATACTGATTTATGAACAGGGAAACAAAGTCATCACAGGACCTTTCATATTTTTTCCCCTATTTTTGCTTTGCGAAGTTAAACTAAAGACAAAATGCATTCATTCACCCATTTGAATGGATTCCTGATCTTTATAAATGAGGTAATTGTCAGTCGTAAATGTTCTACACATCCCAGTCAGTTTGTCCCGTTAGTTGTGAAAGTGGCCAGAAGCTAAGTGTTGAAGCACAGCAGACAGACCTAACCCTCCATAAAGCTACAAGACAAACACTAATACCAGTGTATGTACATTTTCTTTTTTTGAAAGTATTTAACACCTCACCTTTGCCATCAGAAACAGTTTATTCTTTCACTATTCAGGGACAAGACTCAGTGTCCTAGAATTCATCAGCGTTGTCATTTTGGTAGCTCGATAATAACTTTTAAAGCACTTCTTGAACTTGCCCTCCGGTACAGAGCTGTTCTCCTCTCACCCAAAGAGTCCTGTCAAACCCTGAGGTCAGCTGGAGCAACTGCGACAAATCCAGTCCAAGTACAACACTACCACAGTCCACTTCGCCACGAGTCAAAAGCTGTAACAGTGAGAGACTAAAAATGAGGTATCAAAGCAGTTTTGCCGGTTTCAAAGTTAATTTGCTCATGGTTCATTTGAAGTGTTTGCCTTTTGTGGCAAATGAGGCACATGATGTAAAACACATAAAAACTGACAGTTAAAGTAAATAAGACTGCAGACACAATGATGGAGTCATTACAGTCAATGTGTGAAGAGAAAAAAAGCTGTAGATAGATAGATAGATAGATAGATAGATAGATAGATAGATAGATAACTATCTATATAGATAACTCATCTATTCCAAGAAAAAAATAAATTCTTCTTTTATCACGTCCATTGAAAATACAAAGTTGAAAAGAAAAACCGTGCAATTCATTTTATTGAGAGCAACCATTGTAGAGGGAATGAAAGATTTTTTGTAAATGTTTTTCCTGGCCAGTGGGGTTCTATATCGTCTGTCTGATGGCAGCAGCATGAAGGACTGATGGAGGGGGTGGGAGGAGTCCTCAGTGATGAGGGTGGCTTTCTTCATGACTGAGTATCTATACCAGTGGTGTTCAAACTTTTTCCCTGAAGGGCCGTGTTGAACACTGTGAAAATGACCAAGGGCTGTCAGCTCTTATAGACGTGATTACTAACAGTGAAAGTTACAAATGAGCTCTCTACAAACAAATAAATACACAAACAAACAAAAAAAAGTTAAGTCAAACAGGCTTGTGCTGTTGTTGCAGACCTTTGAGAAAAAAAACAAACCTGGGAAAAAACATGTAACAATTTTATGGCAGAATCAGGATCTGGACTTTATCATGTTTGTTTATACGACAATTATAGAAACATTCTTAACCCAAAATATCTCTGATCCTGCATTCTGAACCATTTTATGCTTCAACTTTTGTCTTTTTTTGACCATTTAATATCTTTAATTCAGTTTGTTGGTCCTCTCATGTGTTTATTTATTTGTTTATGTTCTAATTCTAAACAACTTATAAAACACATTTTGCATCATGCTAAATGCAATGAAATGTCAGCTGTAAAAGTTGTTGAGTTTTTGCAGATCGTACAGAGCTTTAGCTTTATTAAGTTGCCTTTGCAGAGTCCAAATCTCTGTGAAATGTTACCAGATATATTAAGAGTTATTTCAAGCACGTGACAGAAACTGTAAATGTAAACACTTAGAACATGTTTGATTTCAGTGACAAAACTAACACATGGTAAGGTGAGAGCTGGGGGCCACTTGAAATAGACGCCGGGCCACAATTGGGCCCCCTGGTCGTAGTTTGGACATCCCTGGTCCATACAGCTCACACAGAGGGGGTCGGGCTGTTTGAATTGAGTTGAGTTGAGTAACTTCCTCTTATGGCCGTTTTCCACTGACTCATCTTAGCCCACTGTACTCGCCTCTACTCGGTTTATGTTGTTTCCACAAGTACGGCACTACGCTGATTTTTGTACCTGCTCTGCTCTGGTTCCAAGCGAGCTAAGCCAACACTCAAAGGTGACGTCGACGGACTGCCGGTCACTCATTGGTCAGAGAACGTCGTCACTGAAGCTGTCGTACTTCTTGCGCGTCTTTTTTCTCGCAGCCTGCAGCCTTTTTTTTGCTGGCCTCTCTCACTGCAATAAAAGCCTGGCTCATTCTACAGGATTCTCTGGCTAATTTTAATGTAATAGAGACTTTTTCAAAGACAAAGAAATCCCAATTCACTTTCTGACTCTGTACAAATCACGAACAACAAGCACATGAATAAGTCAGCGACGGGTCTTTCATGATGTTAAAACCCGACGGCACAAAACCAACCGAAGGAACACAAAATACTGCCCTAACATGCTCCTTCATGATTCCTGAATAAAAGTTCTTTCTAAAAAGCACAGAAGTTAACAGCAAAGATAGTTGGCTTTAAAGAGTCTATTAAATTAAAACAAAGTTAGTCGGAGCAGGAGCGGTCTGTCTGCCACAAGAGTCTTTAAGCACCAATCAGTCCATTAATCCACAGGGAACCAAAAAGGAAAACCAGTTCAAAAAAGAATAATTGATCAACAAGTAATCTCTGGTATACCAGGCCCAAAAATCAAAAAATTAAATCGATCTCACTGGATCCAGGGAAGAGTTAATGTCAGGAAGCAGCTCCTTCGTTTTCCTCCGTGTGTCCATCAACAGGTGACTGACAAACAGCTGGAGGAGCGCGACCGTTTGGCATCATATCTCCAGCAAATCTCCTTCATTTAACAGGTCTATTATTACTTTTAAACACCTCTACAACACTGAGATAGCCTGATGTTTTTGTCCCATGTTAACAAGCAGCTGTAAGTGTTTCATTCATATGTTTGTGCGGCGTTTTATTGAGTTGGTTTCATGTGTGTGTGTGTGTGTTTTCCTAATGTCGAGGCATGCTGTTGATGTCATGAGCTACTTTTTTGTGCTCTAAGAAAATCTGACAGTTTTATTTCAGTCTGTTTACTACTTTCTATAATTCTAACAGCTTTTCTTTTTTCTTTGGTTTGTTTTGGTGCTCGCCCAAAATTTGAAGGCATTTTAGACTTCTGCTATTAAAATTAACAGCCACTCCGCTCAGCTTCCAGATGGTAACCCTTTGGTTGTTTTTGGTTTATTGAGACAACACACAACTGTGAATTCTCTATTTCTTCTGAAAAACTGTCGCTCTATCAAACGTTCAGAGTTTGAAAATGTATTAGCGCTTTAATAAAGACCGCTTTTCTTCCTGACTCCACAAGATAGGCTGTAACATTACGTCCTGCAAAAAAAAGAGCTTTTATTTCTGTTAGTCGTCTGATTGCCTATTTTGGACACTTTCAGAAATGTGTCTGAGTATGGTAATGGTCTTCTTAGTGCTCTCGCTGAATTTCAACAGATATAAAAGCAAGTGTTGCGTCATAATCCTGTGGTGGGTAAAGCGGACTGTAAAGCAGCCAGTTGATGCAGTAAAACCAAATGGGATTGTGGGGAAGGCTCACAGCTTCCTCATTTTGAAAGAAAGAAAAGAAATCCAGTTTAATTGGGCCTTCCCGCTGCACAAGAGCCTCTTTTCAGGGAAGTATCACTCGTCCTCTCATCCTCTTTCCCTCTATCCCTTCCTCCATCAAGTGTATCTCTGGTCACTCAAACGAGAGCACCATCCATTTTCTACATTTGCTTGGTCATGAAAATTTCATCAGCCTGTATCCATTGTTCGCTCAAGGATGCATTCACATGGAGGACCCAGGGGAGGTCGGCGAGTGCAGCTGGGATTGCTAGAAACTCGGATGGTCAGACAAATGGAAGGATGCGTGTTTTGCTACATTGGAGGTCTGACTTCAGCAGTACTGCAGGCCTGAAACCTAAAAATGTCCACAGCCCACCAGCACAGAGTCACCATTGATCCACTCAGAATGCATGAAAGACATTTCTGCTCCAAGCATTTTGAAAAACTGCTCTGTAAGTGTCCTCTGTCACTGAAGATAAAGGAATTACCAATGAGCGATTCGCAGTACGGACAGAAAAGGATCCGTCTCCGAGGGCCTGATTTTGTCTGGCAATCACAACATTTAATCAGAGTTCAAGAAGCCGCAGAGACTGTCCTCTGATTTCTTTAATTGCTTCTAGCTTTCAGTCTCCTTTCTCATTGGAACTTTCCAATTTAAGACCATTTCATTTCATTTGATTTTTTTTTTCTTTTTTGCACTCCCTCGCTCTCTTCGTTCTCATTCTCTGTAGAGCAGTGAGCCGTTCTGTTCAGCACAGCAGCTAAATTGCAAGCATTAATCATTTCAGAGTCATTATCAGCATTTTAAAGGTGAAAATCCAAACAAATTGTTTTTCATTTGGCCAACGTTTAATAGGATTGTTTCTTGTAATTTGCAGCCTTGGAGCATTTAGTACAGACAATTAGGAGCAAATTGGTAAGTCTGCTTATCTGTCCCCAGTCTATATTATATTAAATCTTTAATGAAGAATCACCGTGGATCAAGAAGGTGTACAATCTCAGAAGCACACTGAATGTCACTAAGTTTATGTTGATAAATTAGATATCAGATACCCGATGTTAAAATTAGCTAAATACCTTTTCCATTTTTGAATATGTCCTGAGGTTATTGGTTATGGAGGACTCATGGAATCACTACAATAATACAGCAGATTTATCTTCATTCTCAGAATCAGCTGAGTCTTACAGAATGCCAGTTCAAGGTGAACACTGATGCCTCTTTGTGCACCTTCTGCAATGTGTAACACACAGAACACTTGTTCCAACAGTGCCCTACCCCCAAAAAGGCCACAAAAATATGTTAAAATCTACACAGTTTGTATTGATAGAAGTAGACTTCCTATGGGTGATACTGTCAACAGCACTCACTCTCATTGTGCCTGTGAAACACTGTGCTCTGTGCAAAAGTCTTGCATAACAAAAGAAAAAAGAAAAAGAATTAGAAGAAGTTGAGAAATCATCAGTCCAAGAAATGGAAAAACAAGTCAAGGGACACAATGCAGCAGGAGTGTGGTGGGTGGAGCAGAATATGATGGTAATACTGAGCATCTGCAT
Organism: Thalassoma bifasciatum; assembly: GCA_008086565.1. NCBI lineage: Eukaryota > Metazoa > Chordata > Actinopteri > Labriformes > Labridae > Thalassoma > Thalassoma bifasciatum. The sequence goes on from RPOG01002836.1 coordinate 76,438, forward strand.
GCAACTAGTTTGATCTAAAAGACATTTCAAAATACATGTGGACAGTATTTTATTTAATAGTGTTTGTTCTTTCATGTGTAACAGGAAGATTGAAAACTGGCCTTTTCTGGGAACTACAGCAAAAATTTCCACAAAGCTACAAATTGATAACTTAAAGAAACTTCTGTGTCAGAGAGTTTATCTTTGATTTCTCTCAATTTTAAGGAGAGAGAGAGAGAGAGAGAGAGAGAGAGAGAGAGAGAGAGAGAGCAGACACTTCTGCTTGGTTAAGTGGTTTGCACCTGTCTGTTGCTGCCTGGTTGTGTTGCCAGGTCTTGCACCACTCATATCCTGCCCAGGAAAAATCCTTTAGATTGGTTTCAGAATGAAATGGGGAGAATTATTGAGATAAATCATGAGTCAGGAGTTCAGCAGGAGAATGGGTGAAATTGGAGGAACCCTGGTCCATTGAGGGATTGGTTGCAGGTCTGGAAATGAGCAGCGGGCTCTGAGGAAGGGCATCAAAGCACATGAGTGTATGTCTTACTATGTGTGTGTGGAGCTCATTCTGTGCGTACACATTGTGCCTCCATGCTCCCACAATGCCATTATGCAGCACGAAATCACTCACTGGTATGATGTTATTATGTTACAAAGTTTAGTATGGAAGCTCAAAGACATACTGGTCAAAGAAGTTTGTTACAACGCTGTCATGTGACAGGGATCAGAAAAGTTGCTCCAATTAAACTCACTTATGATGACAGATGGTGACAAGAACGTGGGCTAATGTGACACAATCCTCAATATAAATAGGTGAAGCTGTGAAATGCAAAATACACACACACATATTCATAAAGTGCATGTTATAATCTTTCTGTGCCTGACTACCTCTTGGTTTATATTTAAGATAAAAATAGGGGCAATGCATAATTAGAATGATGTAGTTTCCGCAAAGCTTTCAACAGTCTTCTAGAAGTAGGCACAGCTTCACCTTTTCACCTGTAACAGTTCTATTCATTAGTATACTACATTATACTCTGCCAGGTATGAATGAATTGAATGTTTCTGCTCCTCCATGCGAGAGTATCTGTTTTCTTGAAATTAAATGTTCTAAAGATAGATTACTGCTCTGGCTCTTTCCAGAAGATTCACACTCAGATACATATAGTACAAACCTCATGTGTATGGCAGAGCTCAGACTGAAATGAACCATCTCCCATCAGTGGATCATTATTTGAAATTTGTGTTAAGTTCACTGTCTAAAGAACAAAAGGAAAAAAGAACCAGTTCATTTTTTTTTCTTTAGTAAAGCCTCTTGATACTTCTATATTATTCACTGGTATTTCCCAAAAATAAATCATTGCATTTTAAAACAAAATCATTTGTAGGTATCGAATGAAAAAGCTAAGAATAATACATTGAAAATAAGAGGTAGAAAAACTTCCACTGCCATGGAAACTAAGAAAAAAACCCCAACAACAGATAACTACATTTTTCGGCTTGGTATTTAACCTAAAGGCACTGACAACAAAACGCACACAAAGGACGTCTGCTTTGTAAGAAACATTGTGGGTGAGATGGTCTGAACAACAAGGTCAGAGCTAAAGAAACACCAAACACCCACAGAAAGTGAGTGATTCTGGATTCACAAAAGCAAAAACAGTCAAAGAAACCTAACTTGGTTTTTCGCCCTTTGGACTCATGATTTGGACATGATTTGGAAGGAAACTCCTTTAAAAAGTCATTAATGTTGCTGTGTATATCTCAATTGCTGCCTGTAGAGGCCATACTAAGTGCTGTAAGACTGGCTTAAACAAACAAACAAACAAAAAAGCCAAATCCTTCTGCCAATGCCAAACGGCTTATTCTGTCATTGACTTGGTTCGTGTTGAGAAGATAAAACATTTGGGTACACCCAACATACTCTGCTGTGGTTATCATCTCACAAATGCATGTTCTCAAGGGTTAAGTATGCAGGAATTTTTTAAAGTTTTGATTTCTTGTTTACATACCCTGTAACACATTTCTGTGTGGTTTTTTTTTTTTTTTTTTCAGTAATCAAATGTCAGCAGGGTTGCCATTATATTGCTGTAAAATAAACAGCATAATACTGTGACTGACATTTGCAGTATTTTACTGTGCATCACCTTGTGACCATAAGTGAGGAGGGCACACAGTGGAGATGAGGGCCTGTTGTACATGGGTCCATCATGTAGGTCACACAGGCTGCCTTTGCCCTTGCAGGCAGTTTGAACCTGTTGTCAATGGCATCGACTGAATGTACAGGATATCAATGAATAATGGTATCTTTTTCTGTAGAACTACAAATGAAAAGTCTTCTGAATGCATCCTATAAGCAGTACATTTGAGTACTGTATACGACTGTAATTTGTGGAAAATACTGCCAGTTTACACCGTGGAGCACAGACGGCTTGTCTACACCACGGAGTGAACTCAGCCAGTCAACGCCACAGAGCGTAGATGGCCATGGGGCATAGAATGTGATAGTCACTCTTTTGTTACATCTATGTACAACACTGTCTCATGTCCACTGTGTGCCCTCCTCACTCATGTTTACATTGTACATTGCATCCAACTCTAGAAAAACAACCACTTTTCCACAAATACTGTATTTTAATGTGATTCAGAAAAATAGCATAATGTTGTGGGTCTTTGTGCTTCCACTTTTAATTTACCAGACCACAATGCATTGATGACCAAAGTACAAGACTATGTTATATAAAAACAACAGATTACTGTTGAAAATTGGCTGTAAATTAACAGCAATTGCTTAGAGGGTACAACATCCAAACTGGGCTCCTCCTCTGTGACTCACTGCCAGCAGCAGGGCATGCTCACTGCCACTGACTGTAGGTAATAGCATGGCTAACAGTCGGAACTTCATAAACACAGCATAGACTAAAAAAAAAAAACAGCATCGCCCCCCCCATTACATCTCCTACTCTCCGCCCAGAAGCATCCCGAGTAAAAATAGCATCAACAAAACAGGCGAGGGAGGGGGTCTACAAGGGGGTGAGTCACACATCGACACTGACACA